>JBBBWG010024446.1:28562-73971 GCA_037176905.1 Azolla pinnata
TGAGCATTTTTATCCTGAAACGATCGGAATCCCTAAACCCTAAGGATCCAAACCCTAAACCCTAACCCTAAAAAACCCCTAATCTCTAAGCATTTTATCCTAAAACAATCAGAGTCCCTAAACTCTAAGGATCCAAACCCTAAACCCTAACAAAACAATTTCTCAGTGATTGCCTCCACGAAGCACAAGACAAGTCACAGAAACCCTAACCCTAAAAAACCCTAATCCCTAAGCATTTTTATCCTAAAACAATCGGAATCCCTAATCCCTAAGGATCCAAACCCTAAACCCTAACCCTAAAAAAACACTAACCCTAAGAAAACCCTAATCCCTAAGCATTTTTTATCTTGAAATGATCGGAATCCCTAAACCCTAAGGATCCAAACCCTAAACCCTAATCCCTAAGCATTTTTATCCCCCGAAACAATTGGAATCCCTAAACCCTAACCCTAAAAAAACCGTAATCCCTGAGCATTTTTATCCCTGAAAACACTCGGAATACCTAAACCCTAACAAATCATCTTTTCGGTGACCGTCTCCACGAAGCACAAGACAGGTCACAGAAACCCTAACCCTAAAAAACCCCTAATCCATAAGCATTTTTATCCTAAAACAGTCGGAGTCCCTAAACCCTAAAGATCCAAACCCTAAACCCTAACAAAATAATTTTTCGGTGATTGCTTCCACGAAGCACAAGTTAGGTCACAGAAACCCTAACCCTAAAAAAATCCTAATCCCTAAGCATTTTTATCCTAAAAAAATTGGAATCCCTAATCCCTAAGGATCCAAACCCTAAACCCTAACAAATTCACTTTTCGGTGTCTAACTCCACAAAGCAAGGCATGCCACAGAAACCCTAACCCTAAGAAGACCCTAATCCCTAAGCATTTTTATCCTAAAACAACCAGATTCCCTAAACCCTAAGGATCCAGACCCTAATTCCTAACAAATCAACTGTCTCCACGAAGCACAAGACAGGTCAAAAAACCCTAACCCTAACCCTAATCCCTAATCCCTAATCCCTAAGCATTTCTATCCTAAAACAATCAGAATCTCGAAACCCTAACGAATCAACTTTTTTGTTCATGGCGCGAACCCTAAACCCCAAACAAATAATCGAAACCCTGAACCCTGGGTACAAAATGGAAACCCTGAACCTAGGAAATTCGGAAACCCTAAAAAAACCATGCTCGAAACCCTAAATCGCTTCCCCGTATCAGATCACAAAACTTCCGTCCGATACCTCGATGCCCTGAACCCCTGAAAAACTAAAGCACATCTCTAAACCCTGAACACCTGAATCAAGATGCGTTTTGGTTATATCTACAGAGATTTTACAAAGTTGCGGCTCGCAGCTGCAAAACCCTACAAAAACCCTCGAAACATAACCTTTTTCAGGACACCTGCTCAAGAGTCTAGAAGCATGAAGCAAAGCCTTTTCCTTTGTTTTTTTTTGTATGCATTTCTGAGATAGATTATATTGAAATCGTCAAACATGCAGATGAAATCGACAAATCGAGGGGATTCATCGAATGATCGTCTAGCTACTGACCATGGGTCCAACTCGGGCAAAACACGTAACGATGATCCTTGCAACAACAGTAGGTTGTGCCTTCCAATGCATGCCAAATTAAATCTGCCCGATCTAGACGAGATACACATAATCACTGCTGGATTCTCTGCGAAATCGCATGACCATTAGGGTTCAATGATCAGCTCTGAAAACAGTCAGTTGAACCCAATTGTCTCAGTTTCACCCTTTGATCGATCCACTTGTCTATCTATCAATTATGATAGGCGGTTTGCTCACGAGTTGTATCACCAGAAAGAAGATGCAAGCTGACGATATTATCGTGTCTTTTGAGATGCAATGCAGTCACCTCTTTCTGATCCGCACTGTAATCACGTCTTTGATCTTTAGCATAATAATCACCTCAGAGTTTTGATATGTACGCTAATCGCCTCTCGATTCTGTACAACAATTGCCTTGTTGATTGGCCATAATCACCTCTTCATTACATACCTTAATCACATTTGTTTATTCATGCCCTAATCACCACCCGATTTTGTACCTTAATCGCATCATAATCCATATCCTAATCACCACTCAATTCCGTACCTTAATCACATCATAATCCATACCCTAATCACCACTCGATTCCATACCTTAATCACATCATAATCCATACCCTAATAAACACTCAATTAACATACCTTAACCACATCTCGGTCCATACCCCTAATCACCTCCCAATTATGTACCTTGATCACATCTTTAATCCATAACCCAAATCACCACTCGATTCCATACATGAATCACTTCTTTAATCCATACCTCTCGATTTTGTACCTTAATCACACCTTTAATCCATAACCTAATCACCTCTTGAGTCTGAACCTCAATCACGTCTTAATCCATACCCTAATCACCATCTTTGGATTTCGTACCTTAATCACATCTTAATCTCGTAACCCAATCACCACTCGATTCTGTACCTTGATCACATCACAATCCATACCCTAATCACCTCTCGATTCCGAAAATCAATCGCATCTCGAATTGATACCCCCCTAATCACCACTTGATTCGTTACCTTAATCACATCTTAAATCCCATAAACCCAAATCACCTCTTAAATCCCATAAACCCAAATCACCTCTTGATTTATTCCTTAATCACCCAAAACCTCTTAATTATTCCTTAATCACCAAAAACCTCTTGATTTATTCCTTAATCACCAAAAACCTCTTGATTTATTCCTTAATCACCCAAATCACCTCTTGATTTATTCCTTAATCACCCAAATCACCTCTTGATTTATTCCTTAATCACCCAAATCCTCTTGATTTATTCCTTAATCACCCAAAACCTCTTGATTTATTCCTTAATCACCCAAAACCTCTTGATTTATTCCTTAATCACCCAAAACCTCTCGATCTCTCTGCCTTTCTCTTCCAAATTTCTCTGCAGTTCATCAGTCCGAGAGCTATGGCGATGAAGGTAAGATCTCTGCTTCTCTCCCACTTCTTCTCCTTTCTTCGATTCTCTGCACTGTGCCCTAATCGCGTTTTTCCCCTTGCAGCCCTCCTCTGCCGGACGCGCTGCTCTCAGAATGCTGCGCTCTGCCTTCTCCTCGCAAGCTCCGCTCCATCCCACCATAAAAAATCACGGCCTTAACGATGTCATCGCTGTTGCGTCTGGTAAAGGCGGAGTGGGGAAGTCCACCACAGCAGGTACCTCAACGTGTTTCTTCTCCCACTTCTTCTTCTTCTTCTTCTTCTTCTTCTTTCAATGGAACAGAAAACTGTTGATGTTAATTCTCGTCCTTTGGGAAACTGCCGATCTACGTTCTCTTGATTCTTCAACCCAAAAGAAAAGAAAACCAAAATATATCCCAAGTTTCCATTAGGTTTTCTGGTACTTTGGCTTTCTTAACAATGGATTCCCCTTCTGATTTGGGAGTAAAGACTCCCGACAGTGTTTTCCCTTCCGTTTCCGAGTAGGAAAAAGCCTAGATTTAAAGGATATCGCTGAGAAAATTGTTGGTCTTTTTATGATCTCATTCAATACCCTGTTTTTTAATCAAATTACAGGAATGTACGTATATTTGTATTAGAAGTCTAGACAGTAAGCTTATGTTTTTTTTTCCATAGATAAGAATCTCCTATTCGCAGAAACAAGAAACACGTTTTCAGACATTTCGAAGAATTATAGGGCATGTTAGATATCCATAGTACATGCTCATTTAATTAATGCAGTGATCATAATTAAAGATATTCTATTCATCTTCGTCTTTTGTTATGTCTTTCAACTGAACATCTAGTGAAAGCAAGAGCCACTTTCATCGAGGATTAATAATGACTCAAGTGTAGTTTTCTTAAAACCATGCAAGCCACCTTCAGCTTATCTTATCAAGCTTTGGAACCTCGTAATTAATGCATATCTAAGCATTCTGAATCTTTTAGCAAGAAAAATTCATTCTATATCTATTTTTCGAGGTATTTTATACTAACCTTCATAAGGCCGGCAGTTTCAACATATGCATACGTGCAATTCACACACACATATAGGTAAAAGATTGTCAATCCATGTAATCATGTTCAGCCTTTTGGAGATTAAACACTCTCTATCTCTACAACCTTCACTATCGGTTAATCCAGGCCATAGGTTGATTTTTGTAACTAAGTATGGCACAAACCAGCCCCACTTTGTGAAGTAGTGTTTGGCTTCTAACCTTGACCCTATCAAATGTTTATAGGATTCCTTGATAATGGTCTGTGAGACCAAAAGCCGTTCTACTGTATGAAAAGTTAAAAAACCTATCATACTTTATGGATGGTGCAAATCTGTTAAGCACAAATTTGGGGGAGAAAATAGTCAGTGTGCATGGCTGCTCAAACTGAACATTGTTAACGGCCATCAAATGCAATGCTCCAGACATGCAACTACAGACTTTAGTTGCATTTCCAGTTTATAAACTAATCTATGGGAAGCTATGCACCATGATTGTGTATGAAAAATTAAAATTTTAGAGTTTGTCAAGGCAATGCTTTGACATTGTGATTGAGCATCCAAGGTCTTGTTCCATACATGTTGGTCAATTTACCTTCCACGCATAAATCTAAATGGGGCTATTCAGCAATCTTTTAAACCAGAACCTCCTCCGTCTGAAATATTTTGAATTGAACACATAAGCTACCAAAACAAATTCCTTCAATATTAGTCCAGCCGGACATTCTTCACACATGCATCTTTGCAAAAAGTTGCTTTATTTATGAATGATATGCATAATATTCAATGAAAATTTGCTGTTGTTTCTTTCAGTGAATTTGGCTGTAGCACTGGCTTTGAAATGTGACATGAAAATTGGCCTTCTAGATGCCGATGTTTATGGACCTTCCATTCCTACTTTGATGAAGCTTCAAGGAAAACCTGCTGTAGATTCAGGTTTGTGAGCTAGTTTTTCGGGAAACCTACCAGATCGGCCTAGTAGCTTATGAATTCTATGAGCTTCCAGATCAGAAGATGATTCCTTTGGAAAATTATGGAGTCAAATGCATGTCCATGGGTTTCTTAATGGAGAAAGATGCACCGGTTGTCTGGAGAGGTCCAATGGTAAGTGTTGTGAAGCTGGGAAAAGTCTTGCGGGATAACCCTGTTGTGCTATGATCTTCTTTTGGTCGTGTCTGTAAGATATCCAGATTATTTTTCGGTGGAGAAACTTACTATGCAAAACAATGATCTCTAGTGGTTGTTACTTTTGTCCTTTTGGTATCATGGAAATGCACTAATGTTACAGGGCACTAGTAGATGATTCAAGTCAAAGCTGTTGTTTAAACTGTTTATGGTTTTTGGATAAGTGATGCATCTGCCTATCTCTCAATAAGAGGATTAAATGTTTAGAATGTCTCAGATAGTTGAAAAAAATGGATAATGGGTGTTAGAGCTTAATAAACGGTATGTTATATGAGTAGATCCATATCTCAGTCCACATTGCTATTCTATTTTTGGAGGTTTTAAGATCATCCCTAAAGCAAAAAAATATAATAAGATTAAAATAGTTTTACTGAATCGCTATAAAACATTAGGCACTTGTAATGTACATACTGTGGTGCAGGTTATGAGTGCTTTGGAGAAGATGATTAGAGGTGTACGTTGGGGTGACATCGATGTGATGGTTGTAGACATGCCACCTGGTACTGGGGATGCACAAATTTCAATATCTCAGCGATTGCAACTTTCAGGTGGTTAACCTGATTATGCAACCCAAAATCTGTATTTGCTACTTTTTGTTAATACTTCAACCCATTGGAATCCATCTTAGAAGTTCTATCCAGGGGTATATTCCATGGATGTTACCCCCCATGATGCATATCTATAGAAATCAACAATTTCAATTACCGGTGATCAGGCACCAAAGCTGACTAGTCTGTCACTCTTAATTACATGGGTAGCTAGAGTAGCAAGGCATCTTCCTTTGGTTGCATTAATCCGAATCAGCCTAAACAATCATGGTTTATAATCGTTGTTTGGTTTCATAATCTTTTAGAGATGTTAATGTGAATCATTCTCTCTTTAACCAACGTCTTTACCTTCTATGCTCTTTAGGCAGAACTGGCAGGGATTGGACCATGAGAGATGTGAGGGCTAGGAGCAATTCACATAGAAACATAATTCACAATCCCAGGTAAAAAAAGGATATATGAGCATTTAGGCTAGGTTTAGTTAGACTTTATATTGGGCATAATGACATTGGCTTCTTCGTTTTCTGTTGAAAATTTCTCTTTGTTCTTTCCTATTCTTAAGTTGAAACACCTTCATTGTAGCGGGAAACCGGGATGGAGTTGAAACTCCAAGAGACCAAAATCCTGGATATCTGAGCTGAAATAAAAGCTGTATTGCATGTCACAGCTGCCTTCCAACAATAGCATGCAATATGGCTAGCTATACCATTTTTCCTGAATGTTGTGGTGATTGCAGGAGCTATAATTGTCTCAACACCTCAAGATATTGCTTTGATAGATGCTCGTCGGGGTGCAAATATGTTTCAGAAAGTTCATGTACCTGTAAGGATGTGAACATTGATTCCACTCAAATAGCTCCATGTCAATCTATTATCAATGTTTTGATTAAGAAGGCTCTTTTTTTTTTGCTGTTTGTGATATTGAAAACCAAGCTTGAAAGATTGTTGTTGTGAATAATTGCTAAATTTGCTTGTGTGATGCATTTTTCAGATGGTTATTCTGAAAACTCCTAATTTTACTGCGTTTATATGCACTTTGTTTCCTGAAAGATACTTGGGTTGATCGAGAACATGAGCTATTTTAAGTGTCCTCATTGTGGAGAACGATCAAACATCTTCGATACTGGTGGAGTTGAAGCCACTGCAGTGGAAATGGATTTTGAGTTGCTTGGAAAGGTAATGCTAGTCTACTGTTTTTCCTGACTTACTGGTGTTTTTTATTTATCTGTATGTTTAGCATACACATCATGGCTGCCCGCTCAATTGTGAGAATCAGTGTGAGCTTATTTATTGATAGCATCAGATGGCATAGCAGCACTGATTCAAAGCTCCAGAGTTTTGGTGAGAAAGAAAGGCGGTTTATAGCAGAGTTTTGGGGGAGTTATGTTATGGTGAACCGGGGGGATGTCATGTTAGAAGCTCCTATGGCCCCTGTCATTAATGGAGCAGTGCAATTATCGAGATTTGAACCAGGGCCAAATATGAAAGAACAAGATGAATATTGAGATGGAGAGTGTTGGTATACTAAGCTATAGATTGTGTAAGGCGTGGTTCATCGATTGTTCGCATATTGTGGTGTTTGATTCTTTTCTTTGCTCTCAGATGCCGCTCAACATACAAATCAGGGAAACATCAGATGCTGGGAAGCCGATTGTCGTGGCATGTCCAGAAAGTGAAGCTGCAGGCATCTATCAACAGATGGCTCACCGAATACAAGCCAAGCTACAAGATCAAAGAAAGCGAACCAGCACTCCGATCATCAGATAACCTAAAAACAAAAACGAAGAAGAAGAACAACAAATTGAGGCCTTCACTTATTCTGGTGTCTCTCCCTTTCCTTTCTCTCATTTTTTTTTCCAGCTCATGTAAAAAATGATTTGGAGCGTACTGAAAGCTTTCATAGCAGCTACAGTTTTGCCGTGTACAATTTGTTAGTCTTATCGTCACTCCACGTTTGTTTGGCACGGATACGATGAGAAGAGAAAAGAAAATCTCTCTTTTAGAGTGTGCTCCATATGTCCTGTTTTGAACTGAGAGGGCATTTCATATGAAGGTGCCAATATAGCGCCCACTTGTTTCTGGTGTGATTCAATTCACCCTTTGTCTTGTTCAGTTAGAGCCCATCACTTTGGCGGGCATTCATATCACATTAGTCAGAATCGGCAGGATATTCATTTCAATGAGGGCTTTCATGTCTCAATCTAGTTTTGAAAGGGTTTTGCTCATTCTGAAAGAAAATTTTCATGAATTTTTTGAGGGGAGTCTGACTGATGGGCATTCATTGGTCCGAGGATTTGCAGAATGATTCATTTTCAGCGAGTAATCAACCGATCGTTTTTTAGGATGGGTTAATCAAGAATCAATTCGCATACTGCCTGTAGTTGACATTATACATTTTTATCTAGATTTGTTCTAATTCAATTACTCCCCATAAAAATCAAATCTTGATGCATCTAGTTTATTTGCTATGAAGTAAATCTCGCAATGGTTGCAGGCTTAGAGGTGTTATGTAGCAACAATTGAAGTAATTGAATGGATTCAATCTCTATCACTGCAAACGACTAACTAGTTGAAGTTGTTGATATATTAAAGGATGGTTCAAATTCGAGTGAGTTTATTGGACTAAAGGATGATTCAAGTGTTGGGTTTTATTGGAATAGAACCCA
Source organism: Azolla pinnata (assembly GCA_037176905.1). Classification (NCBI taxonomy): domain Eukaryota; kingdom Viridiplantae; phylum Streptophyta; class Polypodiopsida; order Salviniales; family Salviniaceae; genus Azolla; species Azolla pinnata. The sequence goes on from JBBBWG010024446.1 coordinate 36,973, forward strand.
TATATAGTCAATGCTGGTATTGTATTGATGTGTCAAATCAGTGCAAGCGCAACTTGGCTTGATCAGACGTAACTGATTCTGATTCAAGTTGAATCTAATTCAAATCACTGTAAGCGTCTGTATTGTTGATTATCACATACAAAGATGCTTCCCATAATTTCCTGCATAGAGTACTACAGATGTTGGTTGTACATTTAGGATAACCATCAGATTCGAGCTACAGTTGGTTTGAACTCCACAAGTCCTTGGCATTTTGCAATCCACCGCGTAGAAACAACAGACCAAAATCTCAAACCTGTGACAAGTATGCAAACCGCAACTTACGATTGATCGATTGTCTGCTTTACGGATCAACACTAGAATCGATGACAAACAATACTTGAATTAATCCCAAGAGATAATATCCCGTCATTAGCTACGGTCTTTCTTTTCTTTCTGTCGCATGATAATGGAGCATTCTTGCTGGGTTTGGCAGAGGGATTGAGGCCATGTCTTGCAAAGAACCTGTAAAGTGTTTCGTACTGCTTTAGACAAAGGTGCGACCTTCGATGCATCTCATCACCACAACAAGTTAAACACTTTGATAGAATGGAACCTGAGCATGTCCATAGAAAGGCTCAAGCTATAGATGTATCCATAGCTCGGATGCGAGCTCTCTTAAATGGATCCCTTCAATGTACATTACACAAGTAGCTCATAATAGGAGGTACATATGGGCTTGTTGAGTTTGCGTCGCAATAAATCATGCCCATGACAAGCAGAAGATCGATCCACATCAATCCGTTTCTCATCACGATACGTAAGTAAAAAAGAGCCCCGCGAGAAACACAAGGCCAGCGGCACCCGCATTCCGCACTGCTTTTTATCCGTCGAGTCAAACGTGTTTCGAGAACACGTTCGCGTTCGATAATTGGCTCCGGCGACAATTTGAGCTCAGAAGAAAACACCCTTCGAATCGTCGATGTGAACCATTTTCATTTCGGCAGATTCTAAGGTGCTTCCGCCCAATTCAATCCGGAAGAACAGAGGAGAAAAGCAAATCAAACAAGATAAACCAAACATGTTTTCATCTAAGGACAAGATCCTTCCCTTAGTTAAGAGAAGATACAAATCCAGAACAAAGATCCTCCCATTAGTTAATAAAAGAAGGTGCAAATCAAGAGCAAGATCCTTCCATTAGTTAATAAAAGAAGGTGCAAATCAAGAGCAAGATCCTTCCATTAGCTAAGAGAGGATACAAATCAAGCACAGCTGAACCGATAGCTGAACTAATCAGAATCCAGGAAACACACCAGAGCAAAATGCAAGTTTCTTATGGGGAAAATGGTCGTGCATGGAGATCAATCCCTCAACCACAACATCCCGCGTTCGTTTCCGTCGATTGCCCAACTAATCAGAATCCAGAAAACACGCCACAGCAAGTGCACGTTGCTTATGGAGAAATCGTGCATGGCGATCGATCCCTCAACCATGACAACATCCCGTGCTCGTTTTCTGTTTGATCTGCCCGACAAAACGTCGAATGCTAATGCCAGAAGAACAAGAATTTTCCGCACCGTGCGATTGTGCATCAAATGCATGTGCTGATTGATTCACATGCTTGGATCTTCTTCTTCTTCTTCTGTATGTGTCACTGTTACATCGCTAGAGCTCTTTGCGTTGCACCGGGGCATACTTGTGATCTTACCTGGTACACAACTCACAGCACAGCTGCAGGTGCTCCGTTTCCGTTGTCCGCCTCTGACGGCCATGAAAGCTTCCTTTTCCATTCACGTCCTCACGGAGCAGGCGGGTCAAGAACTGTAAAAAAAAACACAAACAGCAGCGTTGCTTGAATCCCTACAATTTGAGTTTCTCCTCCTGAATCTTCCCTTTCTATTTCCTGTGTCCGTTTTGCTGGAGAAAGCTACCCATCCATCCATCCATCCATTCATCTCTCTCTATCTCTTTACAAATATATACATATATTTGCGTGACAGTGTGTCATGTCAATCAGGCTCTTAGCTGCCCGGGAGGGAGGGGACGTAAACAGGCGCATGGAGAACCAGAATTCACGTCGAGATAAATCCAGGGAGCAGCAGGCTGCGCTTCAGGCCCGGGCGCAGACGTAGGCTTTCTACACGTTACATACATACATGCTTCCGTTCTCTCGAAAAAGAGGAAGGTAAAAAGAAGAAAGACAGACAGGCGGAAAGAAAGAACGAAAGAAAAGAAAGAAAGAGAGGGCGGGAGAGATGGATTTATCTATCTTCTCCTTGCTTCTTCCTTCTTCTTCTGCCGCTTGTTGCTTGTTGCTTGTTGCTTGTTGCCTGGGAGAGAGATGGATTTATCTATCTTCTCCTTGCTTCTTCCTTCTTCTGCCGCTTGTTGCTTGTTGCTTGTTGCTTGTTACCTGTTGCTTCTTCTTGCTTCTTGTTTCTTGCTTCATGCTTCTCGCTTCTTGCTTCATGCTTCATGCTTCTTGCTTATTGCTTCTTCCTGCTTCCTGCTTCCTGCTTATCGCTTCTTCCTTCTTCCTTCTTCCTTCTTGCTGCTTGCTGCTTGCTTCTTGCTGCTTGCTTCTTGCTTCTTGCTTCTTGCTTCTTGCTTCTTGCTTCTTGATTCTTGATTCTTGATTCCTCCTTCTTCCTTCTTCCTTCTCCTTCTTCTTCAACAGGCGCGTGCCATCGCTGATCGTGTGAAGCTCTTGATGAGAGAGAGAGAGAGAGAGAGAGAGAGAAGAGAGAGAGAGAGAGCGGCAGTACTATGTTCTTTTCTGAATCTCTGTGTTTTACTGCACAAGTGAGGCGTGAAAGAAGAAAGCAAAAAGCAAAAAGAAGAAGAAGAAGAAGGAAGAAGATGACAGACGTAAGTAATAATAATGTGAAGGAATTTAACAAAAAAGGTTTTTTTTAATAAATAAAAAAGAAAAAAGCAAAAAGAAAAGAAACAGAACCCCAGCGCGAAGAGTCCGTCCATTTGTTCACACACATACATACATGCACGCATGCATGCATGCATACCTACATGCACATACATACATGTGCACACATGGATGCATGCATGCATGCATACAGATGCGCACACATACATGTAATCAGACATGCGTGCATGCATGCATATGGATGCATGCGTGCATGTGTATGGATGCATACGTGCATGTGTATGGATGCATGCATGCATGCATGCATGTGGGGGCTTGTTGACCTGCCACGTGCGAAAGCCTCCAAGCTCGCACGTGTGACTACTTCTCTAAGTTCATCTATACATATTACATACATACATACATACATACATACATATATATATCTATATTAGATAAGTGTCTGGGTTAAAGTCAACTGTCGGACGAAGAACTGGAGATGCTATAAGAGACATAGGACGAAGAACTGGCGATGCTATACATTCACATGCCAGACATATATGAATGATATGCTTGTGTGCAATGCATACATACATACATATATATGTATATACTCCTGAGCTCCTCCGTCTCTTCTTCTTCTGCAGCAGCTGCTGCTGCTACTGCAAAGCGACTGTTGGAACAGGGTAAGCATAAGCAGAGCTGCCGCTGCTTGACGCTGCTGAAGCGCCGCATCATCCGGCCTAGCGCAAGCTAATAATATCAATCTATGCACATGTGTATATGCATGTATATACGCATACGCGTCATCTCGCAAGGCAATGCATCGATCGATCGGTTTCGGTTCAGTCGCCATTTCTGGATTTAGCGCTCTCGTTGCTGCCGATTACTCCACATTCAATGCCCCTTTGGAAGAGCCCCAGCGTCCATCCATCCATCGTGCGTGCTTGGAAGGCTCTAAAAACACCGGGAATATGGCGGCTTTATATCCTCCAGATCGATCGGCTACATACACACACATACACACATTCAAACTCACTCACTCACTCACTCACTTCTCCGACTGTATATCGATCTGTCTGTCTCTTTGCCTGTCTAAACTCTACTATAACAGAGTCGATCGGACGGATTGTCAACATATTGTCTCTCTCTCTCTCTCTTCTCCCTCATGCACACAAAACACACACGGGAGAGACGTGGATGGTAAAACAGATGAGGGCCGGTAAAAAAAAAATGAACAAGGGAGCGGAAACGCTAAGTAAATTAGCTGCCCTACAGTGACTTACCTGGCTTGGCCAGACTACCGAATAAGGTGGGACGGAGATGGCTTTGGCAAGATCACACAAGGCCAGGCAGACACAGATATATAGCTTGTTACACACCACAAAAGAACACGCGCGCATTGCATAATACATGTCTGTGCATAATACGTATACATACATCCGTATCGAGCCACAGCATACATACGAACATACAGATCGATACACATATACACATACATACATACATACATACATACATATCTAGCTACATACACACATATAGATACATACATACATATCTAGCTACATATACACACATACACATACATACATACATAAATATCTAGCTACATATACATACATACATTCTAGCTACATACATACACACATGCATACATACGTACATACATTCTAGCTACATACATACACACATGCATACATACGTACATACATATCCAGCTGCACACACGCATTCACCCATAATACATATGAAGCTATAACATGCCTAGCTACAAATGCATGCATGCATGCAATGCATACGCTTGTGCAGACGTACGTACGTACATACATGCATGCATGCATGCATACATACATGCACACATACATACATACATACATACATACACACATACATACATACATACAAGGGGATAAAACCTGATGTAAAAACAAAGAGAGAACGGGCATGAGCCATGAAGGAGCAACAATGGATGGGTGGATGGATGGATGGATGGATGGATGGATGGATGGATGCACATAGAATGGCACAAGAATGGAGGCTTTTTAATGGCTTTAATGGTGTACATACGCATACACCATACATACATGCAGCCTCGCACGCATGCCACACACACATACATACATACATACATACATATGCATTTAGTTCTTTCACAGACGCTCCCCCAAATATCGATCAACGAATAAAAACGATATTTTTAGTTGAATCGGACGCGAAGCAAGATCAAAATGAAGGAAAGAAAAGAAAGAACAAAAAAAGAAAAACCTAGCCGCATATTATTTATGCAAGTCAGTCAAGAACCGACTTCTTCTCTTTGGCATTAACCAAACGAGCAAATCGATAAACCCATAAACAGATAGGTGAACATAGATCAATCAATCAATATATCGATTAATTAATCAACTACCTAATAGAGAAAATAGATAAAAACATTAATCGGCTGCTGAAATTCGGGATATAGGAGAAATCTCTGTTGTGTTTCTTTTTTTCAACTTTTATGTAACAAAAAACAATATTCGGCTTGGAAAACCAGCAAGAAAAGCACAAGTACAATAGCAACAAGAACTAAAAACAGAGAACAAAATAAATCAATATATACATCAATACGCAGGCGGGTAAAGAAAATATTTTAAATACGGTGTAAAACTGGGAACCAATGAAGCAACGAATAAAAATGAGAAATAAAACAAAATATTAATAAAATGGAGGCAAAAAGCAAAGCTCTTTCAATTTCATTTTGCTTCACTTCACTTCACTTCCCTCACTTCACTCACTTCACTTCACTCCCCTCCTCCTTCTTCTTCTTCTTCTTCTTCTTCTTCTTCTTCTTCTTCTTCTTCTCTGTGTTTCTCCCTCTCTCTATCTCTCAGTCTTTCTTTGTTGCTTACCTTCCCTTTCCATCGCCATCTCCCTTCCTTCCATTCTTCTTCTTCTTCTTCTTCTTCTTCGTTCTGCAGAATATACATTTCGTCCTCCTTCATCGCCATCGCCATCGCCATCGCCATCGCCATCACAAACCTAGCTCGCGGAGCTTCATCCTCCCCAGCACCGGCAAAGACAACAAACGGCCTCCATATCGCTCTCAGATCATGCTGAGTATGGATTTCGATGAGCGAAGCCTCCTGTGCGCCGAGGAGCTCTTCTCATTGCACGACAATTACCTTGAGAACGACGAGAATTCGCTGCATTATGGCAGCAAACGTCAGCCTACATTGAGCATTTCAGCAGGAATTTCACTGTCTCCGCCTCCATCTCCCTCTTCGTCGTCCTCTTTATCTTCTCCTTCTTCTACTTCCCATCTCCAAAACGTTCATAGCCAATCGTATGGTGGCTTTCTCCCGTTCTCTTTTCCTCAAGGCGGAGACGACGAGCTGTCCATCGCATTTCTCCAGGAAAAGCACTCTGATTACGCTCCGCAGAAGGATTACGTCTCACAGATCACAGATCAGGCCCGGCTTACTCATATTCGTCTTGCTGAGTACCGATGCAATGCAGCTCGATGGATGATTAAGGTATATAGATATAATGTTTAACTCACGCAGATCAATCGGTTTCAAGCAGCTTTATAAGAAGGAATATGAGATCCGTGCGTAGATTTTGAGCTACCGTAGCTTCTTTGGCTTGCTTCAGGAAAGATAGAAGCAATGGAGTTCTGAATTTGATCTTGAGTTTAGAAATCTGGAAGATGCGCTAAGATACATGAACTGAAAGAGAAAACACTCGCGTTGCATTGAATAGACTGAATCATTGTTTAGGACTTGATAGATATGACCATTTGAAAAGATGCATGAAATACAAGGTAAATTGCAACCAAGAATTGGTTTCCTTCCTTATCATATGCTATGAAAATCAACTCCGTTTCTTGCGTTTCTGTTCGTTAATTTACCATTTCCTTTCTTGATCGTTGCTTCATCTATGCGACAGCAAGGAAGATGTTTAGAAAAAGGAAAAAGAACACATTTTGATAGCATGTCAAGCTGTTGATGTCTGATCTTCTTAAATCTAACTCCGCAATTCCGGTAACGAGGAACTAAAATATTTTCTGTTGCTTTTTGTTTGACAGGCTCATTTCATTCTCAAGTTCAGTCCAGTAACAGTGGCTTTGGCCGTAAACTATATGGATCGTTACCTTGCGATGAACATGTCAATGGTACATCTATATATGCTTCCGTTTTGAATTCATTTTGTCATCGTTCTTTTCTTTCCATATTTAGTGATAATCATGTTTCGTTGCGGAGCGGCAATTCCATTGATACACATTTTAACTTTTTTTCTACATTAGCTTGTTTCTTTATTCATTGAGCGTAATGTCTTCTTACTTTAAGATCCATCCAACTTCATTTTTTTTCTGTCCAGAGTCATCAAACTCTTTAGATATTTACGATCCATTAAGCACTTCTCTTCTTTGTATACTCCCTTGAATATGATTTGTGTGTTCTAGTAGTAGTAAGCTGTACTTGTCTACTATGAGCGATCCATAAAAATCACTACACTTATTAGTAGCTTATATTTACAAACAAAAGGATCAAACTTCTCATCAGAAGCTTTTATCTTTTCTTACTATCCACTTTTATATTATTTCAGACTTGGAAATCGTGGATGATGGAGCTGCTTTCTGTTGCTTGCCTTTCTGTGGCTGCCAAAATGGAGGAAATAGACGTTCCTGCACTTCTCGACTTGCAAGTAAACTCTCGGCCAAAACCGTTAGTTGTTAAACCAAATACTTTTTCTGACTTTTCGTGGACATCTCTGCGTTTTCAGCTAACTTAATTCGTTGTTAGCTCGTTAAGTTAACTCTTGAATTTTTACTTCCTAATGATGCTATTTGATTTCCGCGCCTAAGTACGAAATCAAAATCTGATTCAGTAGAAGTGATTCTTCGATAGGTACTTAAATCCGATGATCAAGCTTTATGCTCAATCATTCGTAATCTATTCTTATTGTAATTGGATAGCCACTAGTGGAGCTATGCAAGATGATCATTGTGTAACGCTAAGCTTAAGTATAATATTTAATGCATTATAATAATTCCTTGAGCTTAAAGTTGTCTGACTGATATAGTTATAAATCTTCCTGATCTTTTACACAGACGGATGGGATGGAACATCTCTTTCAAGCTAAAACAGTGCAAAGAATGGAACTGAATGTTTTAAGCACATTAGGTTGGAGATTGAGATCAATCACTCCTTTCACGTTCCTAGAAAAAGCCATAAATCATCTCAATCTGACATCAAAGCTAAAAGCCTCTTTACTATCTCGTGCATCGGAGCTTCTGTTAGCATCGTTAGCAGGTAATTCTTTATCCAAAACCACAAACCATCCATTTAAATTTCCTTTGCTTAATAGCTCTACTTTTGAGCATACATATATTTGCTTTTACTTGGATCCTTAATTTTCTTTAGCTCCTTGATTCATCACATTTCCTTCATCTCATTTTTTATCCGATTTTGCTATCTTATAAATATACATTATAGAAGTGGAGTTTCTCGGATTGGAGCCTTATGTTCTGGCAGTGACAGCTATTTGTTGTGCATCTGAAGAAAGTCTTCCCTTTCGAACTCACCAATTCAGGGATTTGATGCTGAAGTACATCCCTTTTGATGAGGTATGTACAGCATTAGAATGAACTCATTTATACCAGAGAAGTTTGTTTTTAAGCAATCTGATTCAACACAGATATGATCACAGTATGATTACATGAGGTTTAACCATTGGTTCTTTTTGTGATTCTAACATTGCTGTAACAACTCGGAATCATTACAGGAGAAATTGCAACGTTGTTATTTGCTCATGGAATCCTTAATTGTCGATCCTTTATCATCTCCTTCGCTAACATCAAGTGGCCATCATAACCTCCCTCTCAGTCCAAACACAGTTATCCTTCATTATTTAGAAGAAAACAACATCAACAGTAGGATGGATTCTAGTAATGATACTAGTAGCAGATGCAAGCATTGGAAGTTTTGTGTGGAAAGGATTGATTTACAAGAACACGATCCTAATCCAAAAAGACAAAGGAGACATTAACAAAATGTAGACAGTTTTTTTTATCAGTTGTTACTCAGCCAAGAAGAGTTAAAACTCTTTGAAGACGAGATAAAATTTTGAATTTTATATTTGAGTATAAAGGAAGAAAAGAAAGATCAAGATTCAATATCCAAGCTGGAAATGACAATATTGGTGGCTCGGACAAAGGAAGATCAAAATGTTAGATAATTGTGGTTGACTCAGAAGAAAGGATTCTCAAGACGAATAACTGTGGTGAAAGAAATGAAGCTTCCGAGAAGAAGGCAAGATTGATCAAGTTAGTGCATTACTTGTGTCATGAAAAAAAGGCTATCAAGTTAGTGCATTACTTGTGTGATGAAAAGAAGGCAAGATTTTCATCAGTGTCCCTCGATGTGGGTCAGTTTATCCTTCGAGCATTTTAGGCAGACGAAAAGAGAGAGCTATTTGTGTACAGCTTTTCTTTTTCCCTTTATAACCTCGGTGTGTGAACTTTGTCTCTCTCATTTTTTTTCCATTCTGCTAAGCTGCTTCCTGTCCTCTCACTATATAAGTCTGTTTTGTAATTGGCTTTGTTTCTTCTTCTTCCTCCTCTCCAACATTGGATTGCAGAAAGTGCAGTCTAAATCCCGAATCTTCGCATTTTCTTTTCTCTTCTTCATATCTGCTTTTGTCTTCTTTTCCTTTATACATGGAGGAAAACGGAAAGAAAAGGAAAAGTGAAGAGAAGAGAAGAGAATCGAAGGGAAGAAATTCAAACTCTTTGTTCTTCTGGTCAGTCGGAAATCATCAAATGTTTTTTAAGTTTGCTAATTTTTAATACCAACAAGAAACGGGAGAGAAAATACCGAAATCTGAATCTCTTTTGGAGTTAATTTATAATGTAAGAATTCCTTTTCTGGTTGTAATTCGTGCATCCAGATCTGAACCTCTCTCTCTCTCTCTCTCTCTCTCTCTCTCTCTCTCTCTCTCTCTCTCTCTCCCTCGTATGTGCTCATTATTAATTGTGGTAGAAACGGATCTAGCCCTTTCCATAAGATGATAATCTCAGATGGAGATGAAGCTGCTTTGTTTCTTTATTTTTATTTCTTCCTTTTGGAGTGCTCCATTTCTTATTGCACGTAAAGACTTATTTAGAGAGTTCTGTTAATGAGAAAGGTGCTGCACTCATTCATCCCCATCATTTTTAACATGACATGCTTCTTTCGAAATTTGATCTACTCACTGGAATCATTGGACTCCACTTTTTTCTGGTGTGCCTGTTTGCAGTTAGGCACATGCAATTCTATTGATGAACAAACCACCCACCTGCAGTTACAAGCACATGACATTTGCGGTAAAGAGAAAAAACATATTTTATAGTTTTCTGGGGATTTTAAAAACTTTGTTTTTATGATGAATGGGAGATAAGAGACACAGATCTGGAAAAGCAAAACGCTCGGGTGTGATCTAATTAAACCCACGGTCTGGTTTTGAAGATTCAGGGAGATCATTTCACCATAACTGTCAAAGATTACGTCTTAAGGCGCGAACTGGAATTTTCATCTCGGACAGAAGGTAAGATCTGCACAGAGAGAGAGAGAGAGAGAGAGAGAGAGAGAGAGAGAGAGAGAGAACTTGAACAGAGAATTAGAGAACCCTGAGAACAAAGAATGGAGGCATGTAGAGGATAAGCCCAAAGTTCTAGAACCCGTGTGCTGAAGGGGAAATGTGTGATGTGAACATTTTGGCAATGACAGCAGAAAACAAATGAGATAAAGATTGCGTTTCTTTGACCGTCCTTATTAAGAGTTGATATTTTACCCCAATCCTCTCTCTCGCGCGCGCGCGGAGCAGTAAAAATAGGCAATCGAGGCAAAGAGTTCTGTTTTAAGGCTTCTAGATTTTTATTTTTTTTTCCAAAATGAAGGCTTCTAGATTCTAAGCTTCATCTTCGAAACAGAACCCCCCGCCCCCCCAAGAAAAAACAAAAAAACTGTATAACATTTCGGCCATCTTTTTCTTGCATTGCAAATGATAAATTTGTATGACTGTGGCAAGTTTGTTATATATGCGCAATACAACATATGATGTTGTTATGGTTGCTGAGCCACGCCATGAGTTTTAAAGCAATTGCATGCAAAGGGAAGGGCCACAATTCAAGTTTCAACCACAATAAGAGGTTAGTAATGAAGTTCATACTGTCTTTGCAGGCACTATATATGTATGCCACGATGCACATATATATATACATACGCACACATACATACATAAATACATGCATCATTTTCATTAAGCTTGTAAAATAGAACTCGATCACCATTGAGTGGTGTACATATCTCTATCGGGCGGGCCTTTCAAGATGTGACCTACAGTAGTAGCAGCAGCGGTAGTAGTAGCAGCAATTGTAGTTGTTGTCTGATTGGGAAAGTGGGATGAAAGCGAGGCTTGGGTTTTTCAATCTCGGAAGCTCTAAGTGTCAGATATCTTGTATTCACTGAGCTCGAGCGATTTTTTTACTACGGCCCCGATCTGTTCCGATGAAGTTATTTGTGTGCACGATGTGCACCCATCACATGGACATGAGGTGGCGATGATTCGTATGTGCACACAGATTATCGAGGGATGCGCTAATGTCCGAGCTTTTGGATATAGTTGGGAAACTGGTCGATGAGTGGAAGGGCCGATTCAAAATCTAGTGGAAGGATCCGCATCCAAAGCATAACGTGGTGTGGATGGATGGATCGATCAATGGATGGATTGATCGATTGGTGGTTGGAGATTGTTTCCCTATATATATATAGATAGATAGATATACAAATATGAGCTTGGGTCGATAGCCGAAGAAGATAAGCAATTATTACATACATACTCTGAGAGTGGGGGGGGGGGAAATTGGTGGTCGTGTGATGAACAAGTTCCAACCTCTCATGCCTAGCAATGCTAGTAGCTTTAGGTTCAAGAAGCTGTGTATGTATGTATGTATGTATGTATGTATATCCGTGTGTGTGACTCTCTGAGATGTGAGTGATGGATGAATCGGGGGTTTGATCGTGATTCGAGCTCGATCTTTGCTCGGGAGTTAAAAAATTGTTCCCCTCTCCGTAGATCGATGAAGTTGGATCTCGTCGGGATGAAGCTCAACAGGGCTTTTTTAGCACATCAAAGGACCTATTACACTTCTCCTTCTTATTCTTCTTCTTCTTCTTCTTCTTCTTCTTCTTCTTCTTCTTCGAGGTGCCAGTTGGTCATGTTCCCTAAAGCACACATCCCATTATTATCGTAGTGCTGCTGAAGACCGGCCTACACACACACACACACATACATACATGCATGCATGCATACATACATGAATGCATGCATATAGTAGTAAATTGAAGCTTCATTTTGGCATGTGTACCCTCCCTCATGCACATGACATGGTTCCATGGCCATGTGGGCAGTGCGCAAGCGTCGAGGACATGTTATGAGCAAAGACAGGTATGTATGTATGCATGCATGCATGGTTGCATGTGTATGTATAGGAATAATGGATAGTGGCTTCAAACCCTACTGACAAGCTCAAAGCTCTAAAACCCTAATGTCGCCTCTTTTCCGCCAACCTTAGTTAGCATTGATCAAGCTCATAGCACCCTCGCGAGGACAGAAGCAAGGAAATACAGCTTAAGCTATTGCTCTGATCAGCATACAACAATCTTTGCCTGAAGTACCCCAAGAACCCTTAACTCTCTCAACTTCTTTTCTTGTGAGATTGTCGAGAGAAAAACTACAAGAGAAGTCGTATCTCATGATCAGTTACTGCGATTGCCCGTATACACAACAGATACACACAGACTCCTGGCAAAATCGTTCTCAAAGCCGGTACATGCTCCCCACAAAGGCTGTATTGCAGATACGCTGCAATGGCGCCCGATTTGCCGAATTCAAACAGCGAAAACGAAAGGAATCGAAAACCTTAGGAGGAGGGAGTGAGGAAGAGGAACCCAATCCACGGAGCTTCACAAATCGGCAGCGAAAATGAGAAGAAGAAGAAGAAGAAAGAAGGTTCAAGGAAGGAAGGAAGAGTGTGTCAGTAAGTAAAGAGCTTTGCTTTTTCTTTGCTTAAAATTGAAAGTGCTCCTTAACTTTGAGCACCTTTCGAGAGCGGAGGTCGGATCGTAAAGAGGCCTGTGAACCGATTACGAGCGGCTTGGGCTTGGTTTTTCTTCGCGTATAGGATCATATGTACGGTGCCCGAAATCTTTCGGCATAATCGTTCAATAATGGCCCGATCTTTTTCCATGTGTTTTTTCCGGGCTCACAGTGAAGCCACATGCATAATTTGATGATGTGGGTGATTATTTGCTCCCCTTTTTCTTCTCCTCCTCCTCCTCCTCCTGTTCTTCTTCTTGCTTCTTCTTCTTCTTCTTCTTTTGGATGGACACCATCAATACTCTCTCTTCTGAGTGCATGAGAAATCGCAATCATGGTTTCATCGCGACGACACCGTGTAAAATAAAGAAGGCATGGGAGAGAGATGTTAAGTCGAGCGTCAGTTGGTCGTCCAATGATTGTGGAGCATAATCTGATGATGATCATTTTGACAATGGCAGCAATTGCGTGCGGCGATGACGAAGACTGTGGTGATGGTGATGGCGATGATGAAGATGGCCGATCTTAATCCGACCCTTGCACATTCAAATGCGCCAACTAATCGTGTTTTTTTAAGAATGCTTATTGCAGCTAGATTTTGAAGCTTTTGATGAAACCCTTCTTTTACCTTACTTACCATGTGCCTAATTAACTACAATGGCCATTTATTTGTTGACTTGTTTTTTTTTTTCAAACAAAAAATTTCCTCGTATTAGTCATGAAATAAAAATCCAAGATAAATGGTCCTAATGCAAACTTTAGAAGTCTATAGAAACACGAATTGAAGCATAATTACGAAAGAAACCAATGTGGTGGTGTATATATATATATATTAGGGAGCACTACTTGAAAACGCCTAATGATTTTATTAATTAAATATTTGACGCCTACGAAAATTAGAATTACGTATTAACGCCTCGTTTTATGCCTCGCTAAAAAGAAATGGCCACTTAATTGATTAACACCAGATTGATTAGATTCTGAGATTACACTAACTTCTGTTCATCGAATGCGGGAATCGATCAGTAAACAACAGTAGTAAGTAGTAAGAAGTAACTGAGTAAATAGCACTAGGAAGATTATGAATCAATGAAACATGAGAAGAGATAGTCGGAAGCAATTAGTAAGAGAAGGATATAATTGATTAGTGAGAAGAGTGATTAGCAATGTATCGATCGGCAATAAAACTAGGCATTAAGGTGTAATTTTTAGTTTTAGTGGGCGTTCACTTGTTATTGATAAATTTGTTACGAGTTTCTTGGTAATTTTCTGTTATTATTGATGAATTATATCGATATGTCATCGTTGATGTGTTTCAAAACGAGTCCTTTCATAGGTTTCCAAGCCTTGGATTAGTGCATAATTATCACAGACCGACTAAACGATCTCAAGATGTTCCTTGATGCTCCTTGATGGCTTGAATGTTCCTTGAGGCTTCAAGATCTTTTTCGGCTCAAAAAATGCTACAGATTCATCCGCTCACAACAGCTTTAAAAGCTTAAAAAGGAGCTGTAATGATCGTCTTGCTTCTGAACGTTCCACATGTTGATTACTAGACCCTCTCAGGTTTTCCAAAACAACTCATAATTGCCCAATCCCAAGAATCTTGTTCTAACGAGCTTTTCCACAGATGTATTATCACCCGTGGGATCCATTTAGATCAGATCCATGAGACGTTCGAAGAACGCTTGTTCACTCCATCATCATGTGTAGTTATCCGTCGTGATTTAAGAAAATGACCAATATTTGATCGAAGATAGTGTTAAAGCTCAAGCAGCATGTCTTTCACTTTGAAAATATATATTACCAGAATTCGAAACACATCCAATAGATCACAGGCTTCATTCAATAAAATTATATATTATACCTTCCAAATGCATATGAATGCGTCTTAGACTCTTCAGTTGTGTTAGAATCTTCAGTTGTGTTAGAATCTTCAGTATCAAGAACAGGGTCATCGAAAACAGCTATCTTTGGAACAGCCAATACACATCATCACAACACCGATTCCAACTGAAAACAAGCATCAGCACAAATGATCAACCATGAACGAAATGCATCTTTCCAGTCCTTTGATTTTCAATGCTTCTCCAATGTTCAGTGTTTACCTTCTAAGCACATCTGATTTGACTGTTAGAATCTTCAGTGTGCGTCTCCAGCGCCATCAAAAACCTCAAACTAGAACTCTGAACAGCGAATACATCATCACAACACTGATTGTGACTGAAACAAACATCAGCACAAAACCAGCCATGAATGAATTGCATCCAGTCCTTTGTTTTTCCTCCAATGTAATGCTTCTCCAATGTTCTTCCTTCATCATCTGGTTATGCATCTATTTGAGGAAAACATTTAAAGCATCTATCTGGTTATCTCCAAACCCCACCACCCCCCCCCCCCCCCCCGGGAAACTTTCAAGCCTCTTAACAGAACATAAAAACCTCAAAACTTTTTTGATGTATTGCTCTTGTTAAACCCACACCATCATACAAAAAGATCGATAAATTAAGAGGCATGAGTTCAAAAACTTGTCATTCCAGGGGTTTTTCCAGCCCTTGCTTCAGTATAAGCTTTTGCAATGTTCTTCTTCATCTCGTCATCCCCTTCCTCATACATGTTCTGCATTAACCACCAGTCAAAATATACATACACAAACCATAAGCAAGAAAAAACAAAGAAAATGCAAGAAACAATCTAACGTACAAAACAAATGGATAAAGGGCTAGTACCTTCATCAACTGCATGAGCCCAGATGCGGGTTCCTTATCATCGCCCCTTGGCTTCAACTGTCAAAAAAGATCCAACTAGTATTGTGGGTCATTGAAATCAATGGAAAGGAACAAGACAAGAGAGAGAGAGAGAGAGAGATGATCTTCCAATTAGGTATGCACGCACAGAACAAACATTTCCTCATATACTTGAACAAACAACCATGCGTATGATATAAAACGGTTCATTATCCCACTTCCAGAGCAGAGCATCCGTGTAAACGTTACATGCTCAAACAAACATACAGACATGGGCATTCATGTAATGAATCAGTTCACCTTGTCTCCCTTCAAATACATCTTCCAATTAGGCATTCATCCAAGCAAACAACAATTTCTGGTATGATTGAACAAGCAATTCCTGGTATACTTGAACTATGTATGACATATACAATAGTTCAGCTCACCTTATCTTCCTTCAAGTGAAGATCCGCCCACGTGCCCTTATCAACCTTTTTCAATGTAAGAATAATTCTTGTGGGCTTCACAACGATTGTGGTGGCCTCTGGATTTATGGTCTTGCACAGTTTCGGAACAGTAAACCTGTAGTTCTTTCCATTGATATCATGGATCTTAAGCTCGATAGACTTCGGCTTGAAATCAGTTACTACCTTTTCTTTGGAGGCTCCCTCAAGAGAAAGATATATCTGGCAAGGCAATAGAACAATACGTTTTACTCAGGAGATACTTCAGAAACTTTTGTCCAAATTTCAGTGCAATATCAAGAATTTCTTTACAGAATCATCAAGAACGATAAGAAAACAATCCAGCCTCCAGCAAAACGGCTTGATTTCCACTTCGAGCATATTTTAAGTTTGAAGTGTTGGAATCAAAAAGGAAATGAGAGGGAGCTTTACGATATAGTAAATTATGAAGACAGTTATAAGGCCTCAAAAATTCCACCAGCCATTCAGAGGTAGAATATATTAGCTAAAAGGCATGTTTTGATGAAGTGCTTGTCACGATCATGACGTGGCAAGTTTGATATAAACGAAGTGTTTGCACAACCATGGATTGACCAATCACAAAGTGATAAGTACACTATGCAGCTATACATGAAAACGTAGAAGGGCGGACACAATCATAAGCAATATCCCAAGGTGTGATAAAGCCAAGAATCCATGGATCAACAAATAGTGAAGAAATCACAACAAACGACTGGATGATGGGATGTGATGTCACTACACATGAAAACTTTTAAAAGCTTGGATGCAGGCACAGGCAATGCCAAAAAGGTGTGATATAATCAATGTTACATGAATCAATATGGAGATCACATGGGAAAATACTGCGCCATGATGCAACTATACATATAATATAGGTATCATGGGCCATACAGGAAAGGTGTGATAAAATCATTCTCACGACCACCTGTGAATCAATAAAAATGGTGAAGCAACCACACTCGAATACACAATGACGAGATATTATACAGCTTTACGTGGAAATACAAGTTCAGATGCGATGACCAGCAATATGGTCTTGTTAGCACGACCCATAAAATATCGAAGATCATTTTACACTAAGATCCATTCTTAAAATGATAAGCTTTGAGACCGAGAGAAATACCTTGATTTTCTCTACGTCTTGCTCCCAGCTGAAGGTGGAGAATGTTACATAGCGAATTTCTGGAGCAGCAGGAGCTGCTCTGAGTGGAAGAGTTTTTGCTTGATTTTGAGCAGATAAGGCTACCTGCATCGTACCATTCAAAAAACATTGTGAAAAATAAAGTGGGCTTCGAATCGGGAAAGAACGAAGTTCAACACAAATGAAATGTAGAGCTTTTGTTTCTTTGCAAAGATGCCGAAAACAAATCTCGGAGCCTTTATATATCAGATAGCTACAATTTGACCCAACCTGAAGCTAGGATAAGCGACAAACTGGGGGATTTTAGAGTGCATATCAGCAGAACAAGATTCAAGATTCCTTGTACGTGATTAGAAATCTTACAAACGCAACGGATATTCGTGTAAAGCAAATGAAGAGCAGGCAAAAAGAGTCAAGTCTCTACGTACGTAACGCACGCATGAAAAAAGAGAGACCAAAGGCAGAGCGAGACTAAGCTTTTTCCACACATGGCGATTAGGGTTTTAGTGAAGGAGCAAAACGAAGCGGGGGGGGGCGTTGTTGCTGTTTACCTTCTCCAAAGTCTGGATCTCTGCTGAGATTAAGCTCTGGACGTGGGGTCGAGTGGCCTGCGCGAGCAGAGACTTGAGCTCGGCGACGTCTTCAGAGAGGTCAGCGGCCATGGCGGAGGAAGGAGAAGAAGGAGAAGAAGCGCAAGGACGGCGACGGCGACGCTGATTCGAGGTTCGAGGAGCAGAAAGAGCAGAGAGAATTGAGAAGCGGAGCAGCAGAAATTCCGAAGGGTTTTTGTGGCAGACGGAAGCGGGGAGGAGGAGAAGGTCCTTCTAGAAGCTTCTGGAAATATCTAGAACTGTATATTTCTCACAAATGCTTATTCTTCTCCTAACCCTAAACCCTAAAACCCTAAACCCTAAACCCTAAAACCCTAAAACCCTAAACCCTCAATCCGAAACCCTTCCAGAGGGATCCCACATCTCTCTCTGTATCGAGACACGCACAAGAAGTCGCTCGAATCGGTGTTCGATCTAATTGTTCTGGATGAGATTTGTGAATCGACACTTGGCCCCGTATTGTTTTAGCTGATATATAGGGTTTAGGGTTTAGGGTTTAAGATATATATATATATATATATATATATATACGTACATATCTTTGAAGGTATATTGTTATATCAATCTACGTATATCGAGAAGATATTTGAGAAATTTAATATAAAAAGAATTATATCCAACTAGAACTCCCATAGTGATAAGATCTCTTGTCGGTGGAGAAGGATCCGTTTAGACCATGGGAAGGTTTAGCTCTATTATGGAAGGCTAGGATTGGTAGTTGTGGAAGACGAATTTTGCACGTCATGAATTTTGCCAATGATGGCATTTCGGGCAATGCGAAGAATATTTCGATATATACATATTGGATATGGTCATAATTGGCAATCGGTATTAGAATCGTATAATTCTCTACACGCACTAGTTTGCCACTTGGTGTCACAGACAAATCGAATAGAGCAGAGTAATTGAACTTAGGATTATGTAACTGGCGTTGTTCACCGTGACTAGAATGAAGGTGAACTCCTATATTTATATATAATCATAGCCAATGAATGTGATGAATCTTTCTAAAGAGTCCATGCAAAACCTTCTAGAAAGTTCCACAACTCTCGAAAATTTTTAGACATTTAAAATCACTTCACAACTTTG
The DNA here is from genome assembly GCA_037176905.1 of Azolla pinnata. Lineage (NCBI taxonomy): Eukaryota > Viridiplantae > Streptophyta > Polypodiopsida > Salviniales > Salviniaceae > Azolla > Azolla pinnata. Next base: position 55,989 of record JBBBWG010024446.1, read on the forward strand.
GACGATTTTTAGAAGTTTTTAGAATCACTTAAAATCACTTCATAAGTGTAGTATATGCTTTTTCAACATTTATATAATATCACTTTGAATGTGATCAATTGGTTTGATTGCGTGATTATGTAGTAAAAGAAAGGTGATGGGTTTGAATCTTATAATATCTTTTCTCCTGTCTCGGACAATTGATAGTAGAGAGTATTAGTGTTTTGATACTTAAATATCGTTATCGCACTGTTTACGACGAGCTAGTCGAAGGTAGAGCTTCGATAACGAAACAAGTTTTGAATACCCAACAAATTACCCCAGTTAAATGATGGTCTTAAGTTTTAGATGAGGACAAACATCTCGTCTTCCACGCCGTGCAAAGGTGTTTCTTTGGTGTGAGATAATATAGCATGCGGGTTGCCTTTGGCGATGACTTTAAAATGAATATATATATATATATATATTCCAATCGTAGGGTACTACATTTAAAAAATTAACATTCAGATCCCGACAATTTCAATTCATCCACTGGCTCGATTGCTCGGTTGAATCAAACGAGTCGTCATCCGATTAGGCGTCATTTAATGGGTTGATTTAGAGCTTCCAAATGCTGGCTCGATGAGAAACCCTTCCTCGGCAAAGAGGATTAAATTAAAGGCGAAGGAAGGTCAACAAATGCCGATTAATCGATCGATTGCCTAACGTTAACTTGGAATCGATCAATCGACGGACCAATCAAACAACATTAATTGGATCGATCCACCGATCAAACCAAATAACATTAACTGGATAGATCACCCAAATAACGTTAATTGGCTAGATCGATCTATTCTATCGATCGATTGCATAACGTTAACTGGAATCGATCAATTGATGGACCAACCAAACAACATTAACTGGATCGATCGAACAATGTTAACTGGATCAATCCATCGATCAAACCAAAATAGCACTAACCGGATCGATCACCCAAATAGCGTAAACTGGATTGATTGATCTAATCTATCGATCGCCCAAACAACGTTAACTGGCTCGATCGATCTATTCTATTGATCGATTGAATAAAGTAAACCGGATCGATCGATCAAATAACATTATCTAGATCTACCGATACATGGATCGATCCATCGATCAAACCCAATAACATTAACTGGATCGATCGCCCAAATAACATTAATTGGTTCAATCGATCTATTCAATCGATCGATTGAATAACGTAAACTGGATCGATCAATCAAATAACATTATCTGGATCTACCGATACATGGATCGATCCATCGATCAAACCAAATAACACTATCTGGATCGATCATCCAAATAACATTAATTGGTTCGATCGATCTATTCTATCGATCGATTGAATAACGTAAATTGGATTGATCAATCTATTCTATCGATCGATTGAATAACGTAAACTGGATCGATCGATCAAATAACATTATCTGGATCTACCGATACATGGATCGATCAATTGGGAATCACAGGAATCAGAATCACAGGCAATAAGTAAAGTTATTTTTTCTCTTAATCTTCTTCTTTTTCTTCTTCTTCTTCTTCTTCAGTATTGTAAGAGTCTTACTCATCTCCTCCGCACGCACAGGAACAGACATCGCCCGCAGATCCGAGGTCGACAGAGCATGGATCGGCCCAAGCTCGTACTTGCCCGCTGATCCCCATCTCTCCATCCCCCCCAGGTGAGTCTCGCTCTTCTCCTTTACTCTGCCTTTTGTTGTTGTTCTTCTTCAGTTCCTTCTCTTCCTGCCCACCCCCCCCCCCCCCTCTCATTTGCATCGGAAACATTGCTTCTTTGTGGACACTCGCTCCGTTTCCCTGGATGGCTCTTTGATCTGCTCCACGCTGTCTGAAATTCGACTGCCTGCTTTTATCCTTTTTTTTGTTTTGTTTTCTTCCCTGGTATGGAACTCTTCGAAAACTTTGCACACATATATGCATATAGATCTATGTATGCGTTTGTGCATGCGTATATGTATGGATATATGTGTGTATGGAGGGTTTCTGTCATGGAATTTGAGCTTGCCCCTCTTCAAATCATTGCCTTAGAAAGTGAAAAGCTCGAAAAAATCGTTTTCAGAACAGCCTTATCAAGTAAAAAGGCCGAAAAAATCGTTTTTCAGAACAGGCCTATCACGACTATATGCCTCTACAGTTGCCTGAAAATCTGCATGTATATATGCTTTGATTTTCTGCCGGCATGTACCTTTATCTATTTTTTCTTTCTTTTTTCCTTATCCAGTACTTACGGGAATATACAGTTCTACATGAAAATAGTTTTAAAGAAGAAAAGATAGATGCTTTGGTGAATGAATTGAACTTATGATAATTGAATAACATTGATACCTCAACTCATTGAAGGTAATTGTTGGCCCTCAGAACCTTGGCGATCTCAGAATGGAACAAGCTTGGACATTGACATGTTTTTCACGAGATAAAGTAAACAGATTTAGATGAAGTCTTATGACTTTCTTGAAAAGGGGTTCTCCTTCATTGAATCGGTGAATTTCTCTTTGTGAACCGTAGACAATTGAGAAAAGCTACCTTTGATTTATTCGACGAGCATTCGATGTCGAGTCCAGGGATGCATCAAAACGATTCTGGATTTTAGGTGGGTAAAGTGCAAGGGTCATGGTATTTTGTTACTAATGAAAATAAGCTTGTCCTGTACCCACAATTGAGATAACAATTCAGATTCATAAACTTCTTCCTTTTACTAGGCTGAGCAGGTACAAATCTCAAGCCATATCAATATTAGGTACCCATACTGGTGTCGTAGGTTCCTAGAATAGTCATAAAATGCGGAAACCACTGATGAATCCGATGGAAATGATGAATATGAATAATGACAAGTAAAAAACGATAAGGTATAAGTTTAGAGTGAATGAAGAAAAACATGGGGTTTGGAATAATAAAAGATATTGCTTACACCTGTGACCTTTCAAGAGTACTGAATTCGGTAAAGACGGATATTTTACAAGGTATTTGTAAGTCTCTTTTTTTTTTGAAAGTTATGGCTGGCAGTTCTACGATTGATGATAGATAAAACAGAAAATAGAATTTGTGATTTTCTTTACGTGTTTTGACCTTATTTTTCATGTATCCGTGAGCCAACTTTTCCTGATAGTTGGGGGGAGTGTAGATCGCATTTTCAGTCGATATTGTATCATAGAATTCAATTAATGGTATTGATTGTGCTAGCTACCTTGGTTAAAAGTGTCTAATTCTACTCCTCTCAATCTCTACCTAGCTATACACATTTATCATCAAACTTCTATTTCTTTTGCGGTCGACTCAGTTATCATCAATCTCTTATTTTTTCTATCATTGATGTGCTTTGGCAGAAGCTTTGAAACATCAAATGCAGAAAGCCATGGGGAAGCCTGCGAAACGCTTCTCTTATCTTCTTTTGGATGAGGGAGAGTTCTATGTTCAGGATTGGATGGCAATATGCCGATCTGGATGGACTCACTTGAAAAATGCAGATTTTCATAGCTTGCAGCATTCCAGACTTAAGGGTCGTCTTCGCTTGTGTTCAAAATCCATATTCTTTGAACCAGATGATATAAACTTGCCAATTGTGATGTTCCCATTTAGCAAACTGATAAAGATTGAGGGCGGACAGGAGCCATTAATGTCACCTGGTCCTAGAAATAGCAGATGGAGTAGGAGACAGGAAGGTTTTGTGTTAGAAACTATGCTTTTTGTGAACATGAAAGAAGGTGGACTTGATGCTCCTTATGTCTTTGAGAAGCAACAAAGTATATGGTGGTTTTCTCTAGAGTTTGCCTCAGTACAGCAGGTAATCTCACTGATTTTGTGTCTTACCTGTATCACTTATTAACTTGTTGATCTATTTCATTGTCGAAAATGAGGAACCTCCTGAACTTACTGAGTATAAATGGTTTGGGGAATATATAGTTTTTTGAAAACCTGTTAGCCTTATAAAATTATGCTAGTATTTGGAAATATCACAGGGTTAACTGTGAAAGTATGGTATAAAACATTGAAAGGAAAATGCAAAATTCTTGGAAAATAGTAATTTGGCATTAAATAGCCCCTGACACTTCTTTCTCGGGTACATTTTTCATGGCATGGCTTGGCATGCATGTTCAGTTTCTCATTCAAGCACAATCATTTCTCTCTATAAACCGCTTACCACTCTCTGAAAGAGATATGGTCCTCAGCAACTCAATGGCACAAAGGGAGGCACAGGGAAGATTTGATGCAAGTCGTCTTCATGATTTGAACGAAGAAATTGTTTTCGATACTCCTGCTGCCCAGGTTTGCTAGTTTCATGTGATATTCACTTTGCACATAAATCTACATGGAACTTTCATGTGCCAATAAAGTCTTGGTTACTTATATCTATGTTAATGGAAAATCATTTTGTTTCGCTTTTGTTTTCCTGTAAAGTCCCCATCAGGTTTAGCTTGCCTTTATCCGACACGAGATCAGATACTTTTTGCAGATTTAGGATGCTTGGCCAGAAATAATCAAAAGAACTATAAAAATTTCAGTTCATTTAGCTATATTTTTAATTTGTAGCTTGCCTTTCAAGTTTTCATGAGCTTAGAAATAACAAGATAAACTTGAAAATTCTCATCTCATTTATTTATGTTCTGAAATAACAAGATACTTTCTGCTGACTTAAGTTACTTGGCTAGACATAACAAGATAAACTTGAAAATTTTCAACTCATTTATTTATGTTCTTAAAAGTTAGTCTTGTAAATAACGTTACAGCTTCTTTGATGTGGAGAGACTTTCTATTGTTTGTCCTTCTGAAATCTCTTCACCATTGTAATAGTCAACAATCTTTTGATTAGGTAACCCCTCTTGTGCGAGAGCCTGGGAGGCTTGTATTAACACAATCATTCCTCTATTTTCAGGTAATTATTCTCTTATTACCAATTTGTGTGCTGAGCATCTTCTTGAATGTTCCAGATTTTGTTTATCTAATAAGGCATGGAGTTGTTTGAGCTAGTATAGACGAACATGTATATATACTTATAAATACATACAATCAAACATGCATACATACATACATGGATAGATAGATAAATACATCCATTCATACATACGTACATGCATGCACGCACAAACTTACATATCCATCATGATTGAGGATCAATGTACATAGACAGTCCTTCTATATCAAGATTCCGCTATGCATTTTTCCTCTATGACATGTACTTACATCTACACGTATCCAATTGTTATTGTTCCTCAAATTATACATATGTATGTATGTATGTATATATGTGTGCATATGTTTGTATGTATCCATGTGTATAATGCATGCACACTTGATGATGATAAATGTACTTGTCATAGAGGAAGAATGCTATGTGAAATTTGATATAGAAATATATATTTGTGAAGCTAAGTATGTCTATTAGTATAGATCAGAAAATCCCAGTTCTTATTGAAGGAAATAGTCACGATAAGTTTAGTAAGAACTAGTGACCCCAAAGATGGATAGGTCATTGGGTACTCTGGCTTCTGTGGTCCACCTATGTCTATCCAAAACCTTTTCATTTTTCGAAATTTTGAATTTATGCTTCGAAAAAGTTGATGCTAGAAACTCCCATGTTATACTCATAATTTCTAATTGTTTTGATCACGTTGCATGAAATTAGGGATGGGGAAATCCGTATGACAGTGATGCAAGCATGAGGACCCCAAGTCTAAGAAAGAAACCAAATGCATTAAGTTTTGTAAAAGACCATTCTAGCTTATGGGACCTGTCGAAGATTAGAATTTTCCATGTTATATCTTGACTCTAAAATATAAAAAACTTGTGGTAGTGGCTGCAAGACTGTTCTCAATCTTCTGGTAAGAATAATATATATTAGAATACACTCATTAACATCAGTAAAGACCAGGTTGACCTCTGAGAGCTTGCAGGGATATAATAATTTTTGTTAAGTGATTAATATGAATCCATTGGGCAGTTGACAATACACTAGATATTACCAATCTTCTTATCTGCATGCTTATGATCTCTGGACGAACACCTGTGCAGTTGATTAGAAACTAGAAGATTAGAATCTGTATGACAATGGAAGTGCATCTCTCGGTCTTAAACTACTGGTCTGAGAATCCCACTTCACAAGGAATAAATCTGTTCAGTTCTTTGCTTTGGTGGATATGTGAGTGCTAACATCTCTCTGTCATTTTATCCCCTGAAGAAAGAGCTCTAATCATTTTCAGTCTTTCCTTTTATTTCATAATAGATTGGGGATGACATGCATGCCACTCAAATTTAATTTCTTGACTACAAATGTGGTAACTTGATCCTAAAATGCTATTGTGTATATCCTTAAGTTCCTATCCTCAGTTGATGTGTTGGGACCTGCTTTACTCTGGTAGATGATATGTTTTTCTGTGGCTTGAATAACAAAAGTTTTTTGTGACAAAGGTGAGAAGATGAGCTTACAATTAGCCATCTTTAGATTAGGCACTGGTGGATTATCCAAGCTTGATCCACATCTCCTTCAATTATTTGCCCTTGTGACTTTATTTACATGTGTTTTGGTTGTCTCAAAAAATGGTCAGTTGTGTATCTTTTCAAATGGTGGAAGTGCATCCATATTCTTACCGTGATTTAAACTAATATTCCATCTGTACAAGAGGGTGGGCATGACTTATGTAAACGAAAGGTTCAAAGGGTGTACTATCTGTTGTATATAATAATGATGTATGATTTGATGTTATCAATACTGTAGTTCATTATCTAGTCTCGTCACTTTCTTGTAATCCCATGTTTATTATCAGTTCAAAGTTCTAGAGGTGCATGTATTTCTCGATCAGTTTGTCTATCTTTGTTCTAATTGTAGTGGTATTGTATAATAGTTAAATAGTGTATACTTGGTCTCGGAAATAAGCATTTTTATTACTTGGTCTCTGTCAATGTACTTGGAAATAGTCTCTATACTTGGTCTCTGTCAATGTAGGCCAATCATTTATGCATTTTGATATCTTGATCAATCATAAAAGATTTTATACACCTTAGAATGAATTGTTTCTTTAATATGTAGCCTTTACACAATCTCAATAACGATAGCCCGGTGAGGTCACAACTGTTGAACACCATTGTAACTGTTGCAAGGAGGCGGCATGCGCTTCGTCACATTGGCCTTGAGTTATTCTTTGTAGAGCCTGATTTGGCTCCAAAGAATGTAATTAGTAGCAGGCTTACCGAAGGGGGGAGTGCGTTTTTCACGTTCAGAACTGTTGCAGAGCGAGATAATGCATTATTGGAGTTATTGAGGCAAATCAGAGTAAGAGTACTTTTATACAATCTCTCTAGCTATGCTGCATTATTTTTTAGGGGTTTGCAACATTAAAAGAAAGGGTAAATCTATATAAATCTTAGGGGTGAAATCATCATCCACCTGGTGTGTATGGTTGCAGGCTTTCTAGTTTTCCTTATGCTTGTAGAATTTTTCTGACCAGGGTCCTCTTGGTGGGGGAAAACAAGCAGGGTCTGGAGAATAAAGCAGCTATTGCAGAACCTTTTTTGGAGGCAGACAGTCCTTGGTTAAAAAGTGTTACTGGAGCTTGGCAGGTATTCTTCTGTCTTTCTTTCTAACCTTTGAATAGGATTATGCTGTGTATATAAGATAGCTCATAAGCATGATTGGACGTGGTGCATGGTATGGTATCTTCTGGAATGTTTTGATCATTTATTAAGAACTGTTTTTGGACAGAATACACCTGTATTTGTAATACTTGAAAGCTGGGATGAGATTGAACACTGTTGTAGTTGATATACAATTCACATACACGATTCAGTGGAGAATGGCAAGGGCAGTAATTGCTGTAAGTTAGAACAATAAGTACCAGAGGGACCACTATAACTATACAGACATCACACAAAATTAACATCTCTATCATAGCATTTATTAAAGAAGGATTATCCTGCATACATATAGAGTTACATATGCAGATCGGATTCAAATAGGTTATTTTTTGGGAAGGTTGGATGGAGACTTGGTTGGAGTCAGTTTATGCTACATAAGTTATTTATTTGTACATTATTAGTACTCAATTTGGAAATTGAGCTGTGACAAGTTCTCTTTGAAAATTCCATACCCCTTCCAGACTAGTGTATGAATGTACCTTATCATTAGCCATCTAATGCTACTTATTTCATTGAACAGGAGGGAACCATCTCAAACTATGACTATTTGATGTATCTGAATTTGGCGGCTGGTCGGAGTTTTTGTGATTTGACACAATGGCCTGTAATGCCTTGGATCCTGAAAGATTATAGATCTCTTGTTCTCGATCTTAGTGATCCAAGGGTATTTCGAGATCTCTCAAAGGTTTGTCTTCTTCATTCTCATCTCGTTTCATATGTCTGTTGCAGTTTATGAAAAAATTGTGTTCTTGTTTTAGTGCTTATCAGAAATAATGATACCATTGCTTATATTGATTGAAAATGGGTATACCCTTGAGGCTTGACATTCAAAGAAACAGATCTTATGTTGGAGACCTCAGTGTTGCCTTCTTCAGAAGATGCAGCATGTGAGAAAATATAAAATTCAGTTGAGCATTCCGATTGGAGTATAAAATGTTTGTAGATCATGGACTTTCTCTGTACTATATACCAAATGATGTACGAAAGATTCCTTATTGTCATGCAAGTATTTGAATACCATTACACTCATCTATAGTTGAATGTGGAACCTGCTTGCCAGCAGATCAGGAAACAAGGAAACTTGTGTATGTCTCATCCCATTTATCCATTCAGCTGCATTAGTGATTGGATAGTCCCACTTCAGTTACTTTCAGCCAACACCATGAATTGAAACATCTAATGGAGACAAAACTACACTTGTTACTAGCTATAGGTTGTAGTTCTTGAGATAAATTAACTATGACAAATGGTCAGGTTGGTTTTGTAACCTGCACTTCAATTGTGGGTCTGTATAGTATAGGATTAAGGGTCCCAAGTAACACACCGATTTGTTTAGCATGTATCATATGTGTCACAAGCACTATGTAACTTATGCAATCTATGTTTATAATCGATCAGCATTGGATATCATATGGCACTGTATTTGTATATTCAAGATTTTTGTGATTGACTACATTTGCTGCCAATTCATGACTCTAATTATGCTCATAAATACTTAAATTCTAATAACAGTCATGTTTTGATTGAAATTTGCGGACACACAACCCACTCAGGAAAACAATGGGAAATTAGAATTATGATCTGCCTTTATTATGCTGAGTGTAGATTCTGTCACATTTTTGCTTTAGCTTCATATTTTTCTTTGCATTGTAAAAAAATCTCATATTTTCAGCCAATTGGAGCATTGAATGCTGAACGCCTTTCCATCTTTAAGGAGCGTTATAATCAGGTATTGGTTTTGTGAAATACATTTAGGATGGTGTGTGCCAAAAATATTTGCTAACTTTTACCCTGGATGTCCCCATGAAGATGGCAGAAGATGGTGGTCCTGATCGACCATTTCTTTATGGAACACATTATTCAACACCTGGGTAAGTCTTATCAGGCAATCTGATTATTCTTGACTCGTTAAGCATGTCCTTAATAAGTTTTGTCAACAATATTTTCCAGATATGTGCTGTATTGGCTCGTTCGTTCTGCTCCAGCGCATATGCTTAGACTTCAGGTACTTTGTGCTATTACCTTTCTGCTCACTAACTGACATGCATACGTATTTAAGAGGTACATGTCTGAGAGGGGCTGCTTGTTTATTGAAATTGACTCATGAACTCAGAACCAATGTAAACAATAAACATAATGCTCTTACAAAACGCAAACTCATCCCAGAATCAGCTTGAATGACAGGCATGCTTGCCACGTCTCTGATGTGAGTTATGCTAATAGGTTTCGTGATGAAATGACTAATGCATCAGAAATTTGAATGATAGGCGAAGTTGAATTTTTAGACGAGAACTGTTTTTTTTATAGAAATTGGTTCAAATTTAGAGAATGATGATTTCTTGGGGAATAATTGGTGTGTTAAACAAAGATTACAATCTGATTCAATTTGTTATGGCTAGCCACAATTACTTCCTTGCAGTTGATTTCTCTATCACTATCAAAAGTGAATTATCAGAAGTTTCAGTTGTGACTATGATTTGATCTGCACAGTTCTGCATGCAGTATTCATTTAACCGTTTTATGGTGATTGAAGATCGAGGAATCCCTTGTCATGTTTTTTTAGCTGTGGTTACTTAAGAACTGCATTTTATGAGTTGTCTCTGTAATATTGTATTGAGGATTGGGCTACCAGATTTCAGCTTCATGTATTTTGTGTATTGCAAGTTTTAATTTATGGGAAGTATGTTGGCTTTGATGTAGAATGGTCGCTTTGATGCCCCAGACCGGTTGTTTGTTAGCATCGAGGAATCTTGGGATAGTGTGATTAATAATCCAGCTGACTTAAAGGAACTCATTCCTGAGTTCTTTTCTCCTCCTGGAGAGTTTCTTTTGATGAGGTATATACTGCTATAAAACTCTTATTAAGAGAATCTTAACGTTGCATTTATTTTTATATTATCTCTTTTATGCATAATGTACTTCCTGTTGTGTGGATGTATTCAACATTTTATATACCTTTATATTTCTCTTTCATCCTAGATGTTTTATTGATATAAAATTTTGTGCAACTTGAGATTCTGAATCTGATGCTAGAATGGTGTCTGTGCTATGTAGAGGAGGCTTAAATTTAGGTGTACGACAAGGTGGTGATACGGTGTCTGATGTTAAACTTCCCCCGTGGTATGAGGCTAAGTTTCTTATTTGCAGATAGCACTTACTCTTTTGTTTATTTGCAAGTCTGATGACCATAATATTGTTGTTAAATCGTTGTTTGATTCCAGTAATAATATTCTTTGATTGTAGATCCTGGATATGTAAAATTAGTTGACATTTCTCTGGTTGCACATACTTTGGAACTATGAAATAGTTATTGAGGTCAGTACATTTAGTGTCACAAAGTAATGGAGATTGTTGACATATGTGTCTTGATTCTTTGATATCTTATGCAAGCTCCAAATCTGGACCTGGACTTGTGACAATGGTAGGTTAGAAAAGCATCCTGAGTCTTATCTGAAGGTCAAAACTGTTTTACAGCCTGGTTATTAGGGCTTTGTCTAATCCAAATACATCACCGTAGCTTGTGTAGATGCTTATACGAGACTTTTTATTCTTTGGATGTTGCTGCCCGAGAATTCAAGCTCCATTAATGATCTACATTTTCAGAGAAGCCGCTTCTCCGTAACTCAAAAGTTCAACTTTTTGAACGTAAATGCATGAACGGTTATAGGTGGTCAACTTTGATCTACTTGAGTGGCTAACGTCTACGTTCACCCTATTCTCTGTCAATCCTACAATTATGTAGTATATAATATAAGCAGGGGTTCCAAACTCTTGACTGAAAATGCAAAATTATAGCATTGAGAAGATTGTTTAATGATTCAACTAGGTTATTGCTGCAGTAAGGTCTTAGTGGGGGCTAACTGGAGTGTTTTTTGGAGAGCTATTGACATAGATAGGGATCTCTCAACCGCTTTACTTCATTTCAGCATGAGAGTGTGGGAGAGCAATGAGTGTCAGTAGGTTCCTGTCTTCCGTTTGTTTCTATTTTAGAGTAATAATAAGACCTTGTTTTAATGAAATAAAGATAAATATTGAGCTAGCGTGGCACACGGGATAGGATGAGTTGTACCAGGAACCTGGTTTAGGCTGTGTCAAGGGACACCATCCAGAGATAGCAAGAGTTACTGTCTGGCTGGATCATTCTTGCTACATATCATTTCAAGGCTTCTTAGCTCTTGTATTTGGATCCCTCAGGTGGTGCGAGCATGAACCTAACCAAACACTTTAACAAACTATAATGCATCCACTGTTATAGACTGCTAAATTAAGTTAATATACGGTTTTTAATGAGTTTTAACATTCTGTGATTGTCTAGGTGTATAAGTGCAGAGGACTTTGTAAAAAAGCATCGGCAAGCATTGGAATGTGAGCATGTATCAAAAAATTTGCATACCTGGATCGACCTTATATTTGGTTTCAAACAAAATGGCAAGGTAAATACACAATCAGTTACATGTTAGAAGATGGTAAACTGTAGGAATGTTATTCTGGGAGTACCCAATATCTTTGTTGTCTTGCAGAATATGGTAGTATGTAATTACTGGACATTATGTAATTACTAGAGTAGTATAGTGTATATAGGATATTAGGAAATGAAGAGCTATTGCATACTATCTTAGTGGAGTTATGATGTAAATAGAAAAAAAAACGGGGGAATGAAAAATGAAATGAAGAGTTATAGAGGGAGGAATTGGGAGTCATGTTACTCTTACGTAACGGAGGTGCCAATCATTGGAAGGGAGTGTAATAGTCATGTTAATAAAACTCTGTAGTGTGTGGTTTTGTTGTTGGTGTTTATTCTCTTTGTGCATGATTGTGACTGTTGTGTGTACTGTGGTGAACGTGGAATGCGCCACACAAGACGCATGAAGAGGCATCTATCCCACCTCAACCTAGGATTGGATTCTTTATGTGCAGAGAATCACCGTTTTATCTAAGTGAGCATGAAAGTGGCAAAGAGGAAGATATATCATGTGTTCAGCATTTCAAATGAATGTTAAAGTAAAAATTTCTGATGCACTATTGATGAAGTATCTGACAATCTAGATCATTATGTACTGATAGTTTGGTAGTTTGATTTTTTCTGAGTACTTAACTGGTATATGCAGATGCTTCAGAATCTGAAGTTTTGTTTGTAGCAGATATCCTTTTTAAATCTTGCATTAGGGAAGTTCAGAAGCTCATTAGGATAAGTTATTTTGTACTTATTTTGACAGGCTGCTCTTGCTTGTGATAATGTTTTTCATTATCTTACATATGAGGGATCTGTTGATTTGGAGACGGTTGTTGATCCTGTTCAGCGTGCTAGTTATGAGGCACAGGTATTTTAGCAAGTGAAAGGTTTGATATTATACAAAGATGATCATTTTAGTCTGTGTGACCCAGTTTTTATCATGTTTTTTCAGATAAATGAATTTGGGCAGGCCCCACAACAGCTTTTCTTTGAGCCCCACCCGGCAAGACTAAATGTGCGTTCAAAATCTGTGGTAGCCTCTGAATTTGGTGGAACTCTACACGAGGAAGTGTTTGAAGGATTGAGATCAGAATTTTTAACTAGGGTTATGTCTGCTGCCTTGAAGCAAGATACATCCAGCAAGCAATTATCGCCTAATCCGAGGAGTCCAGTTTCATTAAATGGAGGCATGGAGTTTCAAAATAATGACATATGCACATCCGAAGTAAGGGATGATGATAATGCAAACCTTAGCTCAGTAGCTTTTGGTGACAAGGAACCAAACTTCAAGTTTTTGAGATTCCCTAGTTCAAGGATCTCAGGAAAGGAGAAATTCTTGAGATTAGCAAGTACAAACTCTGACTACAATTCATGGGATAATTGGTCTCCTTCACCAATTAGTGGCCCTTATTTGAGAGAGAGTGATTCCTTCAAATTTGAAACTGTTCAGTTCCAACAGGATAATGAGGATAGAATGCATTCAGCGAGAAGTCCTGCTGAGCTCATACCTACTATATTTGAAGACCATTTCCAGCATGAGAATGTTGGCAATGAAGAACCTCATACACAGCAAACTTCTATGCATTCTTTAAACTTGAAAGAACAGTTGTCATTGTCACAGTCACTAGCCTTACATAGGGGGCCAGTAAAGGCTACGGTCCTTTCAGGAGAAAATGCTACAGATGCATTAACACTGTACTCTGTGGGACAGGATGGGTATGTTAAGGTAAATGCACAAATTCTCACACCAGGAGCTGTTTTTGTATCCTCTTATATACCTAACCATGTAACATTTTCACAGGTTTTCTCACTGCAAGAAAATTGCCAAGTTCGTGCAACAAAATTAGGCACCTTGCCTTTATCATGTTTGGCACTAGCTGGGAGCTATGATAAATATCCAGTATGTCTCTAGTTTATTCATCCTTTCTTATCGATTGCACTCTATAAATCTAATGCAATATATTCTAGCTCATCGATTGCACTCTATAATTGGTTCCTCATCCAGATTGTATATGCTGGTTCAAATGATAATTGCCTGTATGCTTATTCTGTGGACTATGATCGATCAATAGGGAAGGTATGCACTCGTTGATATTTTGATTCGTATCCTGAGTACAAAATTTTTCTGTTTCATAGTTTTTTCTTGCAGAAAAATAAATGTAATGTTGTCTCCTAATCGGGTTGTGTTGTTTTTTAAATCTCAGACTCAGCTAAGGTTCCTACATTTCTTGGATTTTTCTTACTCATTGTTAAGCATGTTCAATACAGAAAGTAAATTCTATAGAACATTAATGACAGTTCAACTAGAGATCTGTATGAAATATCTGAGACCCCAATAAATATTACTGTGATTATATATATTGAAGCCCAGGAAAATTCTTATTATAGAGATTAGAACAGCAGCATAAAAGCTCTCTTACATGGATAGTATTCCATCTCTTATGGTTGTTTAGATATGTTATTAACGTATCCTTCTACAGTAGCAGAATTTAGTTTCTTCTAGACGTCGATGGGGTCATGTTTGTAGCCTTTGAACATTTTAGACCACATTTTCAGAGCCTGTGTAGATTTTAGACAACACTTTCGTAGCCTTTGTGCATTTTAGACACCATCAGAATGTATCGAGAGAGAACTCTCATGACATCAATCAGACAAACATGCTGATCAGATAAATATGTTGATTCCGGAATGTGATAACTTGTTGATCATATAAATGATTCCTGATGTCGTGCACCTATTAGATAAGATGTCTAAACTCATGATCAATGTAGTCACAGCACTAATCACTGCTATTTTCAAATAGCAGATGCGGGTGCATGAAGATACTGTGACATGTGTTAAATTAGTTTACAACAGCAGTCAGAGGATCATCACGACATCTTTAGATGCAACCATTAAAATTTGGGCAATCGAAGAATTCAAAGGTGGTTGGCCAACAAGCTCTGCTATGAGCAAGGTTGCTGGACCTGGTATGCTTTAGTATTTTTTGAAATTACCTGCAAGAGTGCATCAAGAAGTCTTATGAACCACTTGATCGTTGGCAGCATGTGTACCAGAGAGCCAGTTTCTTGAGCATGAGGGAGCTGTATCTTCCTTTGACGTTGAAGAGGGAGGCTATCTTGTTGTTTCTGGTGATCAGGATGGTGAGCCTTCTTTCTAATGATGATTCGGTCAATTTTCATGGCATATCTACAATGAATCAATAATCTATTGACACGTTTGCTTGCATGCATTTATTAGCAATATCGACGTTCTAGCTTTTCAATGGTCTTGGAATTGTGGTTCCGGGGTGCAAATAAATGCATGTTTAATTGTCGTGTAGTTTTTGCATCTCTACATATGTCTTACCTGTGCATTCACAGTTCATATTTATATTTATTGTTCAATATATTTGGCCTTACCTGCTAATTTCTCTCATGTAAGCACTAGAAGGAATGTTTTGTACATGCAATAGCTTCTCATAAAAGGGCTGTACATCACCACCTGCTGGTTTTCTAGGGAGTATTTTTGCATGGGATATCAGGAATCCCAGTGGTGTGATATGGCAGAGACGTGGAGTACTACGTGGATCTGCTGTTGGTATTCAACTCGTTGGCAACACCCCAAAACTCGTGGTTGCTTCCGAAGAAGGCGATATTCATTTGATTGATGTATGTAGTGTTGAATCAATTCCAAGTTTTCATTCTGTGTTGTCTTTCCTTGAATGCAATTTTCCAAGAAAGCAAACCTTTATGCATGGCTGATCTGTGGCAGCACGTTCTCATACAGAAAATCTTGATTTGAGGGTGATATCCGAGTACATGTATATATATGTCTGTTCATATGCTCTCTTATAGAAAATCTTAATTTGATGGTGATGTCGGAAATATTTTAGAGTCAGCCAGGCCGGTTTTAGAAAACCTTTTTGTTGCAAAATCTGTAGAAACCGATTTTGTGAACAGTTTGAACCGTCTTGGAACTGGTTAATATGATCCAGACTATCCCATGCATTTTGCATATTGAGAGATGCGACTCTTTCATATCTTATATGCTTCCATATTTTGTTTGGCCTATATCCATAGAGTGAGGACAGTCTCTTATCGAACATCTGTAGTCTCTTCCATATGCTCAAGTGGTACAATCTTCTCTCATTTATTAGTTTTTCTTCGATCAAGAAGTTTTCCATCTTTACGGCCTGTATGTTAAAATGTCTTTAGAGGTTCGTTCGATCAAGAAATTTGCCACCTTTACGGCCTGTATGTTACAATGTCTTTAGAGGTTCTCGTTCGATCAAGAAACTTGCCATCTTTACGGCCTGTATGTTAAAATGTCTTTAGAGGTTCTCGTTCCATTTCATGTTTTTTCAATTGAAGTCAAGAAGCATGTACCTTCAGATCATTTGTTCACCGTTTTCTAACATGTTTATCCAATGTTGTTCAAGCATTGTTTATCCAATGTTGAGAACAATTCTTTATTCATTTTTTCTCATGCTTCTTTCTTGGGCTGACATTTTTAGTTGAGGAAGAATGGATCATCTCTAACAAGCTATGACTGCGGAGCAAAGATAAGATGCATTGCAGTAGCTGGTGACACTCTTTTGGCTGGGTGGTAAGCGACGTGTTTTTAAAGATAGTTTTCTTTTACACCTTCATGTCTGTACTTAAATGTTGGATAGTAGTTTACTAAGGTTCAGCCGGGGGACTACGGGATCTTATTGTTAAAGAAAATAAATGTAGATACCTCTGGAGGAATCGTTGAATGAAAATGGTTCGATTCTATATCGCAGAATCTGGAATAATGATTTTCTTACCAATGTGAACGTTTAATTACGTTGGTCGCCATTGCTGAGAACATTCTCAGTGGCTGATTATCATATGACTTATTATGCTATTTCATTTGCATATATGTCGGATTGTACCTATTGCATATCGTAAATTTCTAACTCTCCTAATTCCGTTAATGCAGTGCCAATGGATGCTTATATACCTCTTCTATTCAGCTGAACTTATCTGGCACCATACAGGAAGATCCATTCCTTCCAGACCACGCAGAGGCCATCAATTGTATATCTATATCTCACAGCACCAACAGTTTGTTCTCAGACGTGGCAACTGCAGCGGATGATGGTTCCATTCACTTGTATAGTGTGAAGCAGTAGTGAAGTGCAGTTTCACAAGCAAAAGCTGAATGTGCATTCGCAGTATGTGGCCATCCAACAATTGTATATGCGATATTAGCATTCTGGTACCTCAAAGCTGAAAGAAAGAATGAACAACATTCCCAGGACTTCAACAAATCTCATCGATGCTGCTGAGTTACCTCCGAAACTTCGTATTTTCCTTCAGTGCAAGCATCCACAGCTTTCCATGGTTTGTCCCCCCCCAATCTTCAACACCCCAAAATCGCAATTTATTTTTTTTGTTGTGTCCGGATTGATAATCAATATAATAAGAGCAGCGATCAAGGATGTTGAGAATCAGATGTTTTGTAATCGATGTAATCGATGTTTTGTGTTGGGATTTCTGTGGGAAGTCATCGGCAATGATCGTCTTGAGAATCAGATGTCAGATTCGATTCTGTGCTAACAGTGTGATGTTGAAAATATATGGGACGTTACAAGTAACAAATCGTACTACGTCGGTCTGTTGTACTTTATTACAGGCTACTACCTACCTTTGATATCTTCTCAAATCCTGTGTTTGTTTAAAGTCTCGAATCGCAGATGTCAACACTAATGCCATTGATGTTTTGTATTGAAGTAAGTAACTAGGCATACTTGGATACCTTGAAGAAGGATCTTTGGCCACAACCATTTTTTTTCCATTCAAAATTTGGCCTAGAGCTAGTTCCAGATTGGTTGGCTCATTGGCTGTTTTAGAAACAAGATAATCGTGCTCTCAAAAGTGTTAT
>JBBBWG010024458.1:0-11139 GCA_037176905.1 Azolla pinnata
GATAAATATACCAACCTGGTAGAAGACGAGGGTTTGCTGCTGCTGTAGCTGCTGCTATAGCTGCTGCTGCTGCTGCTGAGAAGCCATGGCAGGGATTCTGCTGTTCTATTTGTAAAGCACAGAGCTGAATGGTCTAATTTTGTTCCTTATCTTGGAAGCATGTTTCTCTTATTTGTTCTTTATCAAAATGTGGTGTATCATTCCATGTATACGGATACGGATACACCGTATAGATGCATGTATATAAAGACTACCCCCCAAGCTCTCTTCTTTGTTTGCCTTCAATGGTCTAATTCTGTTCCGTATCCGTATCTTGGGGAGCATCATGTTTTGCTTGTTTGGTCTTTATCAGAATGTGGTGTATCATTCCATGTATACGGATACGGATACGGATACACTGTATGTAGGTGTGTATAAATACTGCCCCAAGTTCTCTTCTTGTTTGCTCCCCTGTTCTGCAGGAAATGTGGCTCCCCTGTTCCTGAGCTGCCATGTCTCCTCCTTGCAAACAGCAGCCGGGATAGCGATGCGCCTGCGCAGAAGAAAGAAAGGCTTGCCATATCTGGAGCTGCTCCAGTCTTGTGCAGACAAGCGTGATGCCTTCCATGGCCTTCAGCTGCATGCCGACATTCTCTGCAGAGGATTGCTCCATAGCGACCCATACATCGCCTCTGCTTTGATCCATATGTATGCTAAATGTGGCGAGCTTGGGCAAGCTCAGAAAGTGCTGGAAGAGCTCCCCGTCAGGGATGTGGTCTCCTGGTCCTCGCTCATTGCAGGGTATGCCCGACAAGGCCGCGGTCATGAAGCTCTCGACTGCTTCGAGGCGATGCAGGGGGAAGGTCTGCTCCCGAACGAGGTCACCTTCCTCTGCGCCTTGAAGGCTTGTGCTTCCGTTGGAGCTGTTGACATGGGCAAGCGAATCCACGATGAGCTCGTCGATCGAGGCCTTCCCATCATGCACAGCGCCGCCGCGCTCGCCTCTGCTTTGGTGGATATGTATGGAAAATGTGGCATGCTTGCGGAAGCGGCGCAGGTTCTCGAGCAGCTTCCTGTGAGAGATGTCGTCTCCTGGTCCTCGCTCATCGCCGGCTATGTCCGACATGATGAAGGGTTCGAAGCATTGGACTGCTATGAAAGGATGGAACAGGAAGGCGTTGTCTCTAACGAAGTCACCTTCGCATGCGTGTCGAAGGCATGCGGCATCACAAAAGACATTGTCAAAGGGAAACAGATCCACTGCGAAATAGTCAAGAAGAGCTTGCTAGAGGAAAACGTCGTGCTGGCGAATGCTTTGGTGGATATGTATGCGAAATGTGGTGCACTCAGGGAGGCTCGGAACGTGCTCGAAGCACTTCCTGTCAGAAATGTAGTCTCTTGGTGTGCACTGATAGCTGGGTATGTAGAAGAGGGCCGCAGCTACGAGGCACTCTTTTGTTATGAAGAGATGAAGCAAGAGGGCCTCTCCCTTGATTTAGTCGCCTTCTCTTGCGTTTTGAAGGCTTGTGGTCAGATAGGAGCTGTAGGCAAGGGAAAGGAAATCCACGAGGAAATCGTGGACAGGGGCTTGTTGACAGAGAACATTTCGATTGGAAATGCTTTGGTTGATATGTATGGAAAGTGTGGCATGCTTGAACAAGCACGAGAAGTGCTCGATGATCTTCCTGTTCGAAATGTGGTGACTTGGTCTACGCTAATTGCTGGGTATGCTCTACATGAACGAGGTCGTGAAGCTTTAGATTGCTTTGCGCAGATGCGAAGAGAGGGCTTCTCCCCGAACGAATTCACATTGTCTTGCATCTTGAAGGCCTGCGGGGACACTGGCACGGTTGAGAAGGGCAAGAATATTCTCCGTGAGGATGCAGCTAATGAACACTTGGAGACCACGAATATTGTTCTTGGCACTGCTCTGATGGATATGTATATCAAATGTGGTAACCTTGCTGAAGCAGAGCAAGCGCATAAAAAGTTCCGTAGTCGAGATGTGATCTCTTGGTCTACGCTAATTGCGGGATTAGCCCAACAAGGGCAAGGTTATGAAGCATTTGAGTGTTATGAAATTATGAAAAAGGAGGGCCTGTATGCAGATGAGGTAACTTTCACTTGTATTTTGGCAGCCTGTGCCAGCATAGGAGCTACGTACGAGGGAAAACAAATTCATGAAGAGATACTTAGCGGAGGCTTTTTGGACCGGAGCATTATCCTCGGCAATGCTCTGGTGAATATGTATACCAAATGCGGTTTGATCGAGTATGCAACAGAAGTTCTTGAAACTCTTCCTATCCGAAATGCAGTTTCTTGGAATTCGTACATCGGAGCTTGCTCACACAACTGGGTCGAGGCCTTGAAATGTTCTGTTCACATGGTAACAGAGGGTGTTTTGCCTGATGAAGTAACTTGTCGTTGTATCCTAAATGCATGTAGGAACTCATGCCGAATGGATGGGCCCCAACTAAATGTGGCGGATATAAAGAAAACATTGACAACAGAACTGATGCTCGAGCACCATGCATGCATGGTGGGCATATTGGGGTGCTCAGACGAGGCAATGACAATGATCAAGTCAATGCCAATGGCTCCAAATGAGTATGCCTCATGCTGGCTTACTCTACTGGGTGCTTGCCAGAAATGGGGCAATATGAGGGTTGCTACATTGGCTTTCAGTGAGATGATGATGATGTACAGGGATTAAGAAAACTATGCCTCGATTTTTTTCAGTCTGGAATGCTTACCACCATAGCAAAGCATTTGTGAAGAAAGTCACCCAGACCTTTAACCCAAAAGCTATATATCAACTGTAAATATGTACATTAGTAATAAATATAAACCAATTGAATACATGAATATGTAGCATTGATGCCTTGTGTGTGTACGTATGCTCATTGCTCTGGACACAACTGTTCATATAGTTTTTGGTAGAAAATTAAAAACATCAATGAGAAATATTGGCAAACATGACTTTTTACAACACACGCAGATTGTTATACACAAGATTTTGCACCAAATTTGTTAATAATACTCAGTTCCAGTATTTCCAATATTGTATTATATATAACAGGTCAGTTTATGTATGGTATGTCTCTTAAATCACCTTCCAGACAACAGATAGGCGGCTGTGAGAAGAATTTGTGCAAAACCCAATTAGTCATTAACTCAAAGAATAACCGATGCAAGTTGGCTATCATTTATTCCTGTTGGAACCTTTCACCGTTCAAAGAATAATGGAAAAAGAACTATAGAATGAGAAAGTTAACATGAATTGATGTTACACATTTTTACAGGAGATTGTTGCACAAAGGATCCCTACAAAAAGGTGCAGTCAATTGTGCTTGAAAAACTCAAGATTGTTGTTCATGGAAGGCCATGAAGAGAATGCCAAGCGACATCTTCAACTGCTCTTCAATCGTACACATGAATGAATCTCCACCATGACAGTAATATGGAGCCACATGCACTTCACTTCAAATATGGCGAAGGGAATTCAGTGTTTTCCCTGAATGCCGTGTTTCGCACTTTCTTTTCGCCTTAAAAATTCCAGACCATAAGTAACACTGAATCTTAAGCCTGTACCCTGACAGATTAATTAAAAGCAAGTTGCCTGCCAAAGATGCTCTTGCATAGATTTTAGTAGCTTTCTTTACTCCTTTACATCTATATCTCAATGGCAAGTTGTGAGACCTCTGTCCAGAATATGGTTGTTAAGAAGTTCACTTCAGAATGCATCAAGTTGTCGATGAATATTTTGTACTGGTTCTAATTTATGTTCTCCCCTCATTGCTTCTATTTCGTCAGCCTCTTCTTGCATCCCAGCGACGACATAGATATTGGCCATAAGCACGCAAGCAGATGCAAGATTCTCCTCCACCAGTATTGCATGATCGAAAGCCAATTTACCAAGCTTCACATTACCCCACCTTCTACATGCAGTAAGAAGGGCGAGCCAGACTGAAGAATCATCATAAGATGGCATTGTTTTAATCACTGACATTGCCTTTTGAAAGCATCCTATACATCCAAAGGCGAACACCATGCATGTATGGTGCTCGATTGTCGGAGCGATACCATATAGTTGGCTCATATTGTCATAATAGATTTGAGCATCATTTGAATTTCCTGTGTGAGAACATGCACTCAGCACACACACAAATGTGATCTCATCTGGACGAATACCCTCTGTTTGCATTCTTATAAAACAATTGTGCACTTCATGTCCTTGCCCTTCTTGGGCATATCCAGTCATTAACGCATTATAGGAGGCTGCATCTCGACGTGGTAGCTCCTCAAGCACTTGTC
This sequence comes from Azolla pinnata, assembly GCA_037176905.1. NCBI lineage: Eukaryota > Viridiplantae > Streptophyta > Polypodiopsida > Salviniales > Salviniaceae > Azolla > Azolla pinnata. The sequence continues at coordinate 4,294 of JBBBWG010024458.1, forward strand.
GAGATTTGGCGAGCAATCCACATTTGGCATACATGTCCACCAAAGCGTTGCCAAGCAGAATGTTCTTCTCTAACAATCCCCTAATGTCAATCTCAGCATGAATTACTTTGCCCATGTTTAGAGCACCTATTTCGCCGCACACTTTCAAGATACAGACCAGCGTAACCTCATTAGGGATGAAGCCTTCTCTCTGCAATTGTTCAAAACAATGTAATGCTTCATGATATTTTCCTGCCTGCACATATCCTGCAATCACAGCTGACCAAGACCATATGTCTTGGTTGGGAAGGCCATCCAACACTCGTAGACCTTTAGAAGGCATACCACATTTGGCATACATGTCGACCAAGGCAGTTGCAAGTACAATGTTCTTCAGCAATCCACAGCGGACAATTTCTGCATGAATCTGTTCCCCCTTCTCAATGTCTCGTCGTTTGCCACATGCCTTTAAAATGCAAATAAACGTTACGTCATTTGGGATGATACCCTCTGTTTGCATCTGCTGAAAACAACTCAATGCATCTTCAAGGCAATCTTCTTCAGCATAACCAGAGATAAGTGCATTCCAGGTTACTGTATCTCTAATGGGAAGCGATTCAAGAACTCGGTGTGCTTTCTCAATTACACCGAATTTAGCATGCATATCAATCAAAGCAGTGCCAAGAAGTATATTTCTGCCGAGCAAGTCCATACTGACGATCTTGCTATGAATTTTGTTTCCCTCATCAACTGCTCCTATGTTGGCACACGATTTCAAGATGCAAATGAATGTATCATCATTTGGAGCAAGGCCCTCCCATTGCATCAGTTCCAAGCAACTCAATGTTTCCATAACTTTGCCTTCTTCGGCATACCCTGCAATTAACCCATTCCAACAGATTGTATCTCGAACAGAAAGCACATCAATCACTTCTTGTGCTGCTGCAAGACAACCACATCTCACATACATATCTATCAGTGATGTTCCAAGCACAGTGTTTTCTCCTAGCAAGTCTAAATCAATAATTATATCATGCATTTCTTTACCTTTATCAACAGCTCCTATATTACCGAAAACCTTTAGGATACATGCGAAGGTTACTTCATTTGGAGGAAGGCCTTCTCTTTTCATCTGCTCAAAACAGTTAAGTGCTTCATGAAAACACCCATTTTGATAATACCCTGTAATAAGTGCATTCCAAGAAGCTGCATCTCGATTGGGAAGCTCGTTGAGTACTTGTCGTGCTTTCGCCAGCATGCTACATTTTGCATACATATCCACCAGAGCAGTTCCAAGAACAACGCTCTCAACTAGAAATCCACTGCTACACATTTCCTGATGAATTTGTTTCCCCATTTCAAATGCTCCTATGTTAGTACAAACCTTTAAAATACAGGCAAACGTGACCTCATTTGGAGATAAACCCTCTCTTCTCATCTCAGCAAAGCACTTAAGAGCTTCGTCACCTTGATTATGTTGAGCATACCCTGCAATCAACGTCGACCAAGAAACTGCATCTCTGACAGGGATCTCTTCAAGAACTCTTCGTGCAGTTTGGAGAAGCCCACATTTGGCATACATATCCATCAACACAGAGCTGAGCACAATATTCTTCTCCAAAAACGGCCCCATCATAGTGTGGATTTGCTTGCCTTTGTCAACGTCTTGAGTGCTGGTGGCTGCCTGCGCAATGCAGGAAAATGTCACCTTGTCAGGAGAGAAGCCCTCCCTTTGCATCGACGAAAAGCATCGGATCGCTTCACGTCCTCGGTCATGCTGGGCATACCCTGATATTAGAGCATTCCATGTAATTGTGTTCCGGACAGGAAGGCTCTCGAACACCTGGTGCGCCATTGCAAGCACACCTGATTTAGCATACATATCAACCAGAGCATTGCCTATTGTGACGTTTCTTTCAATAAAACCCTTGTTCACAACCTCAACATGAACTTGCTTGGCTGTTTCCATATCTCCAATGTTTCCGCATGCCTTGAGGATGCAAGTGAAGGTTACATCATCTGGGTAGACGCCCTCTGATTGCATACAGAAAAAGCAAGCAATGGCATCGTGGCCATGGTCCCGTTGGGTGTACCCAGCGATCAACGCGTTCCAGGAGACAACATTCCGCACAGCGAGCTCGTCAAGCACTTGTTGTGCCATTGCAAGCATGCCACATTTCGCATACATGTCGATCAGAGCATTGCCAAGCATGACATTTGTATCCAGAAGTCCCCTGGCAAGCACCTCCACGTGAACCTGCTTGCCATTGTCAACTGTTCCTGCCATTCCACAAGCCTTGAAGATGCAAATGAAGGTGACCTCGTTGGGGGAGAGGCCCTCCATGCGCATCCTTCCGAAGCATTCGAATGCTCTATGGCCTTCACCATGTCGGGCATAGCCGGAAATAAGGGAGGACCAAGCGACCACATCCCGAGCACGGAGCTCTTCCAGCACGTGCTCAGCTTCTGCGAGCTCGCCGCAGCTGCCATACATGTTGATCAAAGCACTGGCTACGTAGGCATCCTGCTGCAGCAATCCAGTGGCGAGGATGTTAGCATGCAGCTGGATGCCTCTGTGAACATCCTTCTTCTTGGCACAATCCTGGAGCAGCTCCAGAAGAGAGCTGGAATGCGGATGACCTGAGCCAGGTGCCATAGCAGTGTGCTGTTAGCATGGAGATGGATGCCTCTGTGAGCATCCTGCTTCTGGGCAGAATCCTGGAGCAGGAGCTCGCTGCTGATTTCCTGAGCCAGGCTCCATGCCTGTGTTCCATCACCATGTTCCGAAGTGAAGCTTGCTAGGAATCGAACCTCTGACCTCTTGCAACACAAAACAGAAGTTTCTAGAAGCTTCCAAAACCATGGTTTTTCCTTCTAGAACCTTCCAAAGCTTCATGTTTTCCCTTCTAGAACCTTCCAAAGCCAATGTTTTTCCTTCTAGAACCTTCCAAAGCCAATGTGTTTCCTTCTAGAACCTTCCAAAGCTATGTTTTTTTTGTTTGCTTGAACCTTTTGGGTTTTTCTTATAACCTTTAGTTTTTTTTCCTAGAACCTTCCAAAGCTATGTTTTTTTTTTGCTTGAACCTTCCAGGTTTTTCTTATGTGCCCTTTTTTTTCAACTCCTCTAAGAACAGGTGTAAATATGTTGTGTTCATCTCACCTTAAGCCATGATTATTAAGATTAAATTGACGATGAATGATTGACGAGTTAAGATTAAATCCTTCTAGTAGCTTGAGCTCCCTCATGGTGTAATGCATCCCCCAAGGACAATTCGCACACCATGTAACAAAGCTTCACAATGTGCAATATGACTGCTCTGATAATCCTCCTCGACGGCTCTTAGGAAGTGCCATGATGAATATATAACGGTATAAAAGTGTGTTTGTCTTAAGGTTTTTAAGGAAGAGACAACATTCCTTGTCCATGTAGCATAAGGGATTTGGACTCATACTATTCGTAATTTGCAAGGTCAATTTTATGAGATCCAAGGAGATAGAGATGCAGAAGTTTTTACACAGTTAAATATCTTAAATCTGCGGAAAAGGTTTCCATTCTTTAAGATGGTTCACTGGATACCACATTGGAATTATGTAACGCCCCTATGGTTGTTTTCTTCGCCTCTATTTTACTAATGATATAACTTCAAGGCATATGACTGAAAAGAATGGAGTAATATGGTGTGTACTATTGTATTAGGACTCGTATGCCCAGTTGTGTAGCATGAATGGGTCCGAGAATTATTTACATTACTCTCGTATGTTGTGTTTGTAGCCATTTTGGCAAGAATTTTTATACTACTAATCGAATGGATATCATTTTAGAAGAAGAAGAAAAAAGGATCGCGACGCGAAAGAATTAAAACTAAGCAGGCATTCAAACGAAACTTACAAACTCAGACCTGAAAGCTCCTTAATCCACCTGTTTCTCTGATCAAGTTTACAGGGTTTCCTATAATCCTCCCATTGCAGGCTCTCGTGAAGCGGCCTAATTAATCAGTACGTTAATGGACCTATAAAAATCAGGATCACGCGCCGCGAAAGAGTTTAAAACTAAACAGGTACATTTTAAATCAGACTCACAAACTTAACACTAAAGGGTCCTTTTAATCCTCTCCGTCTCCCGATTAGGATTAGGATTTAGGGTTTAGGGTTTAGGGTTTAGGGTTTAGGGTTTAGGGTTAGGGTTTCTAGGCACCGATTGTCGATGAATAGAATTCTTTCATGATCAATGTACATAATAGTTTTGCCGCGAGCTTCGAAACCATATGATCAGGATTTTCTCAGTTTCATCAGAGCCACGGAGTGATCGGGTAACGGCCCGAAAACCATCTTCGAATCGATCTGATTCCTTTCCACGCACGCACGCACGCACGCATGCATGCAGCAGCAGCAGATCGCTTGATTGTTGGATGATCGGATCAACCTAGGAACCCATCAACAGGAATCGAGATCGTATGTACGTGCGCTGCTTGCTGCAGCTCGTTTGATTCGAGTCGATTTGATTGTGTGCAGATTTCCATAGCTAGGGTTTTTTTCTGTCCGCGAGGAGGTGCAGATTTCCATAGCTAGGGTTTTTTTTAATGTCCAGGAGGAGGTGCAGATTTCCATAGCTAGGGTTTTTTTTCTGTCCGCAAGTAGGTGCAGATTTCCATAGCTAGGGTGTTTTTTCTGTCCGCGAGAAGGTGCAGATTTCCATAGCTAGGGTTAGGGTTAAAGCAGCTAGCAAAGGTTGCTTGATCTGTACGATGGCATGTATATATATACGTAGATCTGATCCAGAGCTTGAATCACAGGATCATACACAGATAATCTCCATGGCCACCGCCATGAGAACGTTGATCAGCAATAACCTGCAGCAGCAGCGCCGCCGCCTGCAATTCCCTGATCATCATCATCATCATCATCATCAAGTTTCTGATTCGACTTCTTCAGCTCCGATCAGCTGGAGCTCCATGCTATTCAGCCATGCGCCGATCATCGACGTCGTCTCCCCTTCCTCCAGCGCCCTCAAGATTAGGGCAACTGTCGTCCTAACCCTAATGCTGATGGCCATGGCCGCAAGCGCGTCGCCATCATCACCATCATCATCATCATCATCATCCGCGAGCATCAGCCACCATAGCGGCTATGGAGCTGCAGGGAGCGCCAAGAACCAGTCACCATCATCCTCACGATCATCATCGCCATCATCGTCGTCATCATCATCCTCATCGCCATCGGCGCCAGTGATCAGAAGCAGCAGGCGGCGTGATTCTATCTACTGCAAAGCCTGCAACCGCACCATCACGTGCCCCGCCGCCTGCCCCAAGATGCACGCCGTCGGATCGCCCCACGTCTGCCGCGTGAAGTGCGGATCATCGCACTGCGCCGCTGCCTGCAAAAACAACGGTATTACGTGAATCGTCAATTGTCGCATTCTTGCATGTATGGAATCAACGATAATTAGACTTGCAGGCAAACGATCGAATCGAATCGAAGAAAAGCTCGATCCAATCGATCGATCGATCAACCGATCGATGATTCGATTGATCGATCAACCGATCGATGATTCGATTGATCGATCAACCGATCGATGATTCGATCGATCGATGAGCCGATCGATCATTCCGTCAATCAATGATTCAATTGCTCGATCCGTCCATCCATCCATCAATCGATCAAGCATTCGCTCAGTGCATCGATCCATCCATCCATCCATCAGTCCATCAGTCGATCTATTTATCATTCGATCGATCGTTCAATTAACCAATCAATCGATCGTTCAATTAACCAATCGATCGATCTATTTATCATTCAATCAATAGTTCAGTTAACCTGCAATCGATCTATCACTCACTCGATCGATCGTTCAATTAACCAATCAATCAATCAAACAATTCATCGATTCAATCGATCGATCAGTCCATCGATCTATCCATCCATCATTTGATCGCTCGATCATTCCATCATTCCATCATTCAATCGCTCCATCAATCGATGATTCGCATAGTAGTTGCATGATCAAACACACCGATTCGCGGCGGCGCGAGTACAGGGTGCAGGAAGAAGGGCGCGATCTGCGGCGATCCGCGCTTCGTGGCAGCGGACGGATCGGCCTTCTACTTCCACGGGCGGGCGGACCGCGATTTCTGCCTCGTGTCAGATGAGAGACTGCACATCAACGGGCACTTCATCGGGAAGCGAGCAAAGGGTAATGTTGATACTATCACATATAGTGTAATACGAACAGATTCTACATAATGTATTTTACATTATGTAATCATCATCATCATCATCATCATCATCAATAGAAATCAATCTATGGTTCTATAGTAGAAAACAAGAGATCCAAGTACAATATTGCATAATAGTGCGCACTTGCAATTCCAACAGGCAACATCGAAAGAAAAACGCCCTATATTTCATGCAGCTAGCATTGCAATCATCGATCATCATGAATAGAAACCAATCCCAAGATTCTATGCAAGAGAGGAAAACAGAGATCAAACAACAAAATATTATCATGGCAATATAGTGAGCACTTGCAACTCCCGATAGGTAACGAGATCAAACGTCCTCCTATAGTTTGCAAGCATTGTATAATAAATGAATCATCATGAATAGGAATCAACCTAAGGGTCTAGTTATGCAAGAGAGATCAGATGCAAAACAAGAGATCAAACTTACAAGAACGCATAATTAACAGCACGATCGAAACTTGCGAAAAATTCCTGTATCGTGCTAACTAGCATTGCAATCATCGATCATGATGAATAGAAATCAATCCTGCAAGGTTGTATGCAAGAGAGGAGCTGTGACCACTAGAGATCAAACTACAAAATATTATTATTATTATTGCAACATGGACGTGAGCAGCACTTGCTGCAA
>JBBBWG010024469.1:0-11137 GCA_037176905.1 Azolla pinnata
GCATATTACAAATATGGCCCGTCCAGTTATGGACAGTGTGAACACGGCCATTAGAAGCCCGTATTCGACACCGCATGCCGTCGATGATGATAAGGTCGATGAAGATGACGCTTGATGATGGTGGTGGTGGCGGTGGTAGTGTTGATGGCATCTCTTGATGACGATGATGACGATGATGATGATGATGATGATGGTGACGATGATGATCGTAGAAGAAACGAATAAGATTGAATCTGTAGGAACGGAGAGATTGCGGACCAAGTTTCTGAAAGAATCATAAAAGCTAAAGAGTCAGTAGGTTACCCACAAAACCAAGAAATCTTGCCTGAATATATTAATATACTAACCTTGCCCAAATTATACTAACCACACGTGTATGCAACACTAACCCTACTCAAAGTTATTAACCATACCTTGATGTAGTTAGGCCTAAAAGATGCTGAAAACAAGTTTCCAAGACATACTGAGGCCTATTTGTTGCTACATTGACCTTGTTTTAACCTCGAAAACCAAAAAAACTAATCAAGGTTCCTGTGCTAAGTAGCATAATTGCATACGAATGCAATACCAGCTATCCAAGTTCTCATACTAGGTAGCATAATTACATCTAAATGTTATGCCAAGTATCGAGTTATTGTGGTTACTATGATATTTATATATGTGAATTCGGTACCAAGTATCAACTTCTTGTAGTGTTATATCATGCATACATTAACTGAGCTCATGTAATAACAATGATATTATGAAACACGACAAAGACATGCAAAAGTTGAGGCAAGACCCTGGGGACTCCGACCAAAGGATATCAACGTTGTTAAATCATATGTTTGCAATTAAAATGAAATCAATCCAAGTGATCTACCGAATATCATTAAGGGGTAAGATTACCTAAATTATCCATATTTGGAGAGCATATGATATGCAAGGAAGAAATTTTGGGGATTAGGGCTTATGAAATTGGTGGCTTATGGTTACGAATTATGGAATTTCTCCTGTTTTTAGATGAGGGCTACAGTTTTCGAGTTCTTAAAAACTTTCCCAATTATTAGAACTTATGTTTAGATGTCTTCGGGTTTTCAATCCTAGGTTTTAAACTCTATTCTCCCAACCCATTCTAAAGTGTCCCCTCTCGATGCATCAATAGTTTCCTCTCGATCTTCAGGACCAACTCAAGCCCTCAATCCCATTGTTTTTTATGGACCAAGTTTGATAGAGATTGATGTAGCTCATCGTCGAGGATCCTTGTTTGAAGTGGAGAAAACTATTAAAATTGTCGGCCATTTTGCCTAAGGCATGATTACCAAGTGGCATGCAAGTGGCACACATGCATCAACCAAAAAACCGACTGTAAAAACAGATCAAGACATGATAATATTAAATCATTCCCATTCAATGTCAGTCTTCGATGCTCTTGTAATCAGCGTCTCCAGGTGTTTTTTATATCTTATACTCTTTTTCTTCATGTTATCTTGTTTTCCTTCCCCGTCAATTCTTGTCTCTTTGAGTTAATTGTCATTTACGAGCTTAACCTTGATAATCACGACAATTTGAACCAAATCCCTTTCGTCTTTCTTCTTTTTCTTCTTCTCTTACTCCTCCAAGTAGAAAAAGGCAAGTCTCTCTCGATGATACTTGACATATTGTAATAGACCACCCATAGTGATCAGGCCTTCCACTCCAAGTTCCCCATGCTATACCATCGGACCAAGGTTTAGCTTTGTCGGACCATGCCCTCGCACATAGCGAACCATCAAAATAGGTTATACCAAAGCTACTCGGGCAATACTTGCCCAAGAGGCAGCTAGATCACCACCACGATTAGATGGTGGGTGGCCCCGGACCTGTCACGACCATAAGTGGAGAGAGGCCTTGGCACAAGAGGCCGCGAAACACAATGCTTAGTATATTGTAGGATGTGCGACTAAGCTTGTTTCACACGGGACAGGGAGATGGGGTCGCGGAGATGTTCTCGCTTTCGATACAAAGTTTGTGAGCACATCAAGCTTGAGCAAATGTTTATTTTTTATAATTCATTGGTATAATTTACAACCTCAACTAATTGAATCTATTGATTTAATGTGAAGGGACATTGTTCGTTACTGGTCATATCTAGATGAAGAGAATTATCATAAGTTCAATGCTCGACTTGAGTCGTGGATGTATTTTAGGAGGATAGTTTTCGTCGCATCAGACGACTAGTTATGTGCCTTGAATCTAGATCTAGTTAAGGAGCCAGACGACCAGGCAAACATTGAAGCAGCGGAAGGTGTAATGGCTCCTCGATCGTTGGATCATTACCTGACCCTAGTGGTACTCCATCACCTATGGACACGGAGGCGATGCATATGTGTCACTAGGGTTAAACATCTACGACGATGATAACCCGAGTGAGTATCGTGCCCCAAATTTGACTTTTTTGGGTTTTTACTTTACATACTTAGAACATTTTGGTTGATTTTGGTGATAATATATTTAATTGTGAAACTTTGGTTAATATTTTTATTATTTTACAATATTTGAATCGTTTTATTTAGTTAATTGTGCCACCTATACTTGAAACATATATCTCTATGTTACTAGACTTTGAGTTTTCCATTGTACTAATGTATTAAAATACATCTATATATAGTAAAAGCAATGATTATGTGCATTTCATACAAGAAAAACATGCATGCACAACTAGTGTGCATGAGTACATGCATGACAAATATGCATGAGTGCACGCATGACTAGCGTGCCTGCATTCATGCACAACTACTATGCAAATATATAAACAAGGCTAGCTTGAAGCCTTTGGAATCATCGGTTTGAGGATCATAAAAAATCATCAGGTCCAATCATTTGGTCGGAAAATCACTCGGTCAATTATCAGCTTGCCGGAAAGATTCCTAGGGATTAATCATTAAAACAATAAGCATTCATATTGATTTCCTTTCTTTGAATCTCTTCCTCTCCTTGTTTAGGGCCCCGGTAGTTATCACCTAACTCACGCGAAGATTCGGCGTCATACGACACAGCAACGCGCTAATATTGCGATAAAATTGAGTATATTGTCGTAATATATTTACAGTAAACATGCAGCAAATAACTGTTAAAATAATAATTATGTTGCAATATGCAAATAGCAAAGCTGCAATAATCATGCAATAAACATATAATAAACACGCAATAATTTTGCAATAAATAATTTAACATTAAACATGTAAACAATCAATAAACAAGCTATAAATTTGCTGGTAAATATGTTGTATCCACTCATCAACTTAGCAATAATTTTGCAGTAACCTGTAGTAAAGTTATTGTAAATAAATAGTACAAAACATGTAGCAAACATACAATATACAAGCAAGAAACATGCGGCAAAATTGAAGTAAAAAATCAATAAATATGTAGCAACATCATAGTAAACATGTAGTAATTGTGCGACAAATTAGAAGTACACAAGCAATAAACACACATCAAACTAGCAGTAAATGAGCAGTAAGCATGCGACAATTTTATAGTAAACATGCAATAAAGACATGACAAATTTGCAGTAAAAATGCAAGCAATTTGCTTCTATGTTGCAGCAAATGACATGTCTATAATGTAGCTATGATTTGTAAATATACATAAATATTTGCAATAAATACGTGTCTATAGTCACGTCAAATTTTACAGCAAATATTTTTCCTGTTAACTTGCGATAAATCTTATGTCTATTGTTGTGTCTACAATCACAGTAAATTCATGATAACTACTTATGTTGATAGATGTGATTGTAGACGCACTCTAAAATACAAAATTTATGGAAAATTTTTGCATCAACAAGTGCATCAAAAACAAAATACCTTCTAGTTGTTTGAACCACAACTTGTTGGTACATGTGTCAGACCTTTAGCCACTAAAATAATATTTTATTATTTAATTATAATAATATTTAAACATATTAGAGCATTCTAGATTATTTTATCATTATCTTAAATATTATAAATATTTAGAGTGCTTTAGAATATTTTAAAATACTCGATAATGACCTATAAATAGGTACCTATTTCACTCAATAAAACTCATTAAATTAAACACCAATCTTCAGCCCCTTAGCCTACTTCTTGTAACTCTTATTCTGATCTTATAATATAAACTCTTTTTTGTTTCCAATCCGTCTCTCTCTCTCTCTCTCTCTCTCTCTCTCTCTCTCTCTCTCTTTATATATATATATATAAATATTGTTGGCACAAAAGATGTCGAAATCGATTTTAGACTAAACAAATCCTCATGTCTAGTTGGCTACAACAACTCTTGACCACTGTTATGGGCATAACCTTAAGGAACCAATTAATAATAATACTAATTTGAATGGTTTAAGGGTGAGATAAGTGAGAAATCGGTTATCCTTGAACTAAGACAAACCCATATAATGATTAAACAAGTATGAACACATCTAGTGGTGAGGGAACCCTAAAAGTTTTGACCTATATAAAGGGGACAAGCTACTTCATTTTATTACGACATCTTGAGACACTATGAAGACTCTCTTGGTAATGATAGACTCTCTGCCATTTGATCCGTACCTATCAGTTTCAAAGTGATAATCTGAGGTAATATTCTATGGCATGGGACATATATGGTATTTTGAATTTATCTTCAATCCCTGGCTCTAGGGGTGGTTAGTGAGGTTAATCATCCTTAATCCATTCTCTCCTTTTTAATCTCCTCTTTAATATTGTCCATCATCAATAGATCCGTAATATTGTCGTGATAGTTGGAAATCAACGTTCGGATACTTTTGAATCAAGCATGGAGCTATCTCATGGAGACCGAAACTTCAAGAATGTATAACTACTAGAATGAAGCAGAGTACATAAATGCATCGAATGTAGTTAAGGAAACACTTTGGTTTGGTCGAATAGCTTGCATGTTTTAACAAGCTAATCCAAGTTGGACCCTAGTCGTACTCAAGAATGTACAATTACTAGACCAAAACAAAGTATGCAAATGCATTGGATGCATCTACGGAAGCATTTCAACTCGGTCGACTAACTTTCATGTTTAAACAAGCTGATCCAAGACTGTTGAACTTCAATCATACTTATCAATAGCCAAGAGTTGTTGCCTTAGCGAAGAACCTAATATATCATAATTCTTAAAATCATATCAAAGTTTAGGGTTTAGGGATTGCATAACTAAGGTAAAGCTCAATTTGGAGAAAGTTTCCACCGACCGACAAAAGCACGCCTTATAGATCCGATGCTCTCAGCATATTGATGAAATCATCATGCTATCTGAGTGGAACTAGAATGAGGATCACCCTTTAGGTCATCGCGTTCAACACAATACTACTTGCATTGGATGAGGCATTCCAATGTCTTATTGATCCTGATTATCTTTTCAAACGTGTCCACAATTCACATCTTTGAGAGGACTTAAGATCTACACTGTATGCCTTCTAATCTATCGATTGGTATGAATAGGTCAATAGAGATCTCCTCTTGCTAGACAGAGTTTTTATGCCTACAGGCATGGTAGTAAACTTTGGCTCTAATCGTCGCCAACTAGTTCAAAAGATCTCGAGTGGTAACATTACATGTATAGATGTCTTTATTCTGCAAATGTTAGATAAAAGTGTCTAGGGTTTAAGATTTAGGGTTTAAGGTTTAGGCTTAGAAAGTGGAGCTCACCATAGCCCATAGATTTGCTCATTAATACATTTGAGCATTCGTATTCGAGTATAAAAGTATTATTTGAGAATGAAAAAGAACTTCAAAGTATAAATTAAACCAATCTCTTTACAAAATAAAATACGTAAAATAAAAAATAAGTAATAGATTCAAACTAAATAAAATTAAAGTAGAAAATAAAAAATTATAATAGAGATCTGAACCCGACTTTGTAGTTTTAAAATATTTATCTCATCATTACACCAAGCTTTCATTATAAATATAAGTTTTCAAAAAAAGATAAAAATTTATACTTGTAATATTCGCATTTGTTTATTATTCACACATTTGCGTTTGATATTTTCAATGAATGCGAATATTACAATAATAGAACGTAACATTCGCAAGCAACTAGTTTTCCAAACGCGAATGTAAGTTTGCCAACCCTTGCGAAAGTTGTGTGGTTTTTTTTTCTGTTTTGGAAATATAATCATAATTATTTTTCAATTTTTTGAAGACAAAACCAATTTATACTTCTTAAATCTCAAATATTTTTTTAAACCTTACTACTCTTCTGGCTTGAAACGGTCTTTTGGTGACTTATCAATCTCGAATTGCTCGAAACATTCTCGATTCCATTTCCAGGTTTTGCAGAAAGTATGGTTCCGTACTCTACGGTTACGATCCACTGCTCGAAACATTCTCTACACGCATTCGTTGCATCATTCTCATATTCGTGTTCGATATTTGTCTGTTTTTTCGACGAATGCGAAAATTACAATTTATGTCAGAGAGCCTCAAGAAGACCTTTCAGAAATTCATTCCTTATCTGGAAAATTTTGATCTTTTAATCCCAAATTGAAATCCAGTTGAAGAAGAGCTTGTGGCGATGGCTATGGCGATGACCAAATCGCCCATCAGCTCTGTTCCCCTCGTTCTCGCAGCTCTTGTCGTCATCTTGGGCCTGCGCCTCCTCGTCTCCTTGCTCCGATCCTACTTCCTCCGGCCCTGGTCCGCCTACCGAGCCCTCGCCCGCCAGGGATTCCATGTCCTCCCTTATTCTGCCATCGCCGGAAACTTGGTGGAGCTGAAGCGGATGAAGATGCAGGCCCAGATCTCCCCCATTCCCTCCCCTTCCCACCACCACCATCTCCTCTTCGACCGCATCTGCCCTTTCATCAACAAGCACATGTCCGCGTACGGTCATCGAGGTGGGCACTTCTTGTCCGATACCACTTTTTGTTTTTTCTCACGGCCCTTCCTCTTCAACGCTGATGAAGCTCGATGGTGTGTTGTGGACTGCTGCCCTCTTGATTGATGATGATGATGGTGATGATGATGATGCCTGATGTTTTCTTATGCATTGATGCTTTCTGATGCCTGATGATGTGTTGTGGATCGATGATTTGTTGTGACTTATTTATGCTGAGCATCGTGATGATGATGATGCCTGATGCTGTCTTATGCATTGATGCTTTCTGATGCCTGATGATGTGTTGTGGATCAATGATTTGTTGTGACTTATTTATTGCTGAGCATGGTGATGATGATGATTTATGGCAAGTATGTGCCTTAATCATGCTGAAGATGGTCATGATGATGGTTCATGGTTAGTATGATTCAAGAAGAAGAAGAAGAAAAAGAAGGAGAAGAAGAAGACGATTCATCGTGCCTTATTCATGATGAGGATGCTGCTGCTAATGGCAAATAAGTAGCCATGTACAATGATGAATGACCGTGACTTGGATCATCTATATGACTCAATCCCTGATGCAGAATTAAGTCTATGGGCCAATCTGTATGACTTAATTCTTGAGTTAGGATGAAGTAGCCTATATGACTCGATCCTTGACTCGGGATTACGCTTATGGGCAACTCTGTATGAGTCAATGCATGAGTTAGCATGAAGCCATATGTGCTGATAGATGTGGTCACCATTCCATGAGTTTTTCTTTGCAAAGATTGTTATCTGCATATTGACTTTTTGAGCCCAGTTACCACTGCTCCGTGTAAATTTCTTGAAATCGTGTGACATTGCGCGGCATCATTGATGCATCCACACATATATGCATCGGGGAAGCTGGCATGAAGTGTAATATCAGGAAGGGCATCAAGCTCTCTGGTGGCCATGGCTAGCTTTGATTAGCATAAAGCACAGGATGCAGTTGTGATTAGATTAGCAATCAGAAGAAGTCTACAACTATGAACAAGCTAGAAAAGAATGTGCTTAAGCAAACAAGCAAAGTGCACTCATCAATACTTGCTAGAGCAACCCCACCCTCCCCCCATGCACACCTTGTTTTCCCCATATCATATGGCTCCCTACTTAAGGTACTGATTCTTTTGCAACATGGTTCGGATCTTCTAGCTGTCTTTTTATAGTACATTGCGTCTGGGATGAGTGTCCCTTTTTAAGGCGATCGATTCTCCTCGATTGATTTCTGGGATGATTCCAAGCACTTAGAAAAGCTTTCTGTACAGTTCCATCTTCTCGTCATTGATTTGTTATGATTAGTAGCACTGTAGTGATACTCTCGCTTCAATGCTCGCTTCCTGGCTGTGCTGATTCGATGATTTGGATGGTATCATTTCGTTCCCTGTACAGTGATGATGATGTGTCTGGTTTGAGTGATTCCTTCGGTTTGTGTAATGATGCAGATGATGCTCCTCTTGTTTATTGGTGGGGCAACACAGCCACGGTGGTGATAACCCAACCCGAAGATGCTAAATGTGCTTTGATGGCTGATGTGAAGCATTTCAAGGCAGTGGACATGGTCGTTCAATCCTTCTTCCCCTTGTTGGGAAATGGGCTCTTACTCGCCGATGAAGCGACATGGCGGCACCATCGCAGCACCTTGCAGCCGGCCTTCTTTGCAGAGAAACTCAAAGTAGCCCAAACTCTGTGCATCTAGGTCAAAAACCACATGTTTTTCTGTGGCCTCGACACACTTTGCATTCGGTCACAGTCAGATCTGTTGTGAAATTTGGTTATGGTAGATGTACATGAATGACGGAGGTATAATTATAAGCAATCGCGGTGCAGGTTTCTGTCACAAAATGGGCTTATTTGTAGAGAAGTTTGCTAGTTTCGGATTAAGCTGCAAAGGGCATGGAAAGCGGTTATTCGATTTGCTACTACTAATGTTGAAGCTTTTGCGCTCGATGTGACAGGAAATGGTTATCCACATGACGGCAAGTGCGATGGAGATGGTGGATGGCTGGAAGAAACAGCTGACAGAACAAGGTTTCCCCTTGGAGATGGAGGTTGCAAAGCCCATCAAAGATACATCTGCAGACATCCTCTCTCGCTCCTTCTTCGGATCGAGCTATCTCCAAGGAAGGGAGGTGTTCGAAATGCAGGTCGAACTTCTCGGGCTTCTGGCAAAGCTCAGGGTCCAAAACTCGATAATCCCCGGATACAAGTAAGTACAAAACACAGCCTTACCGCTTTCTTTGCAAGCTCCGATCGATCGGCGGCTATGGCAGTGCATTCTTCGAGAGAGGGCATGTTTCAGAAACATTTGTCTGTGAATCTCCCTAGTGAAAATCTCCATTTCTGCATTCTCAACAACCAATCAAACCGAACGCTCCTTTACCTGGTGCGGAAAACTGACTCTTATTTCAACTGTTCTGTATTTTCAACCAGAAAACTGAACCCTGTTTTACCCTGGCAGAGAAAACTGAATCCTATTTCTCAACTAACCCACCAGCTGCGACGAAAGCGTTCAGAAACATTTGTCTGTGAATCTCCCAAGCAAAAAAAACCTCCGTTTCTGCAATCTCAACAAACCAACAAGCTGAAAGCCTTCATTATCAGTGTGCATTCAGAGGGGGAGCTTGTTCAAGAAACATTTCTGTGTGAATCTCCCATGAATCAAAGTATCAGCACCTCCTTTCTCTGGATTCTCAAGTTTGCATCAACAAACTGAACCCTGTTGTACATTTAGGTACAGAAAACCCAGCTTCTTTTCAGGCTTACATGGAAATGGAAACTCTTTGTATAGAAAATTTCTCCCATATTTCAGAGCAGATTTGGGTGGGATAGCTATATATAGATATATATATGTATATATATCAATCAATCAACAGACCATCCATTGCGCGTTATGATCGATGATCTATATATATATTATACGAGGAATGCAATGAGGTGCAGTTTGTCTTGTGCTTGTCAGGTATTTCCCGACGAAACTTAACCGCAGGTGTGCGATTCTTCAGCGGAGGATAAGACGCCAGCTGAGCGAGCTGGTGGAGGCGCGGCGCCAGAGGATACGAATCGAGGGCGGTGTATACGGGTCCGATCTCCTGGGGCTCATGCTCGAAGATGAAGGGAAAGCCGGAGGATCCGGGGGGCCACGAAGATTCACGACCCAGCAGATCGTCGACGAATGCCGCACTTTCTTCTTCGCGGGCCACGAAACGACAGCAGGTTTGCTCGCGTGGACGATGGTGCTATTGTCGGTGCATCAGGAGTGGCAAGACCGAGCGAGGCGAGAGGTTTTGGAAGCGTGCGGCGGAGACGCCGAGGCCCTCGACCCCAACGCTCTGAGCAAATTGAAACTCGTAAAAACAAAGAAAAAGAAGCGATCGATTGAAATTTTTCCGCTTTTCTTCCTGGCTTGTCTGTCTGTCTGTCTGTCTGGAGAGAATCGAGTGGAGGTATCTGGCGTCTGTTATGGCAGGTGAGCATGGTGCTTACCGAGACGCTGAGGCTGTATCCACCGGTGCCCGAGCTGGGAAGGCGTAGCATGAAGCCAGACGAGAAAGGGTTCCAGCTGGGATCTCGGAGCTTGCCCCCGGGCACCGATATCGTCGTGGAATGCCTGTATATCCACCGGAGGAAGGACATCTGGGGAGACGATGCCGATGAGTTCAAGCCCGAGCGATTCTCCGGCGGCGTCGCCAGCGCTTGTCGGCACCCGTTCGGTTTCATACCGTTCGGGATCGGACCCCGCAACTGCGTCGGCCAACACTTTGCCCTGCTCGAAGCCCGGGTCATCCTCGCCCTCGTCCTCGCGCACTTTCGCTTCCGCCTCTCGCCCGACTACCGACATGCTCCCCTCAACCTCCTCACGCTACGGCCCAGGCTCGGAGTCCAGGTCTTGCTGGAGCCCGTCTGAGAGACGCTGTTTTGTTTTCGAAGAGGATGGGGGATCGTTTCGTTGTCACGAATTCGTGAACATTTTAGATTCGCACGGTGATTCGTCTGGAGAGCTTGGCATGCCGTGTGCAACGGTACCGTCTCGTTGAAATGTTTCAGTGCCGACCTCGGAGCCGTTCTGGGAGCTCATGTTTTAGAAACTTTGTTTTTTTTCATGTAGTGAGTGCCAGATCCCATTGATATCAATTGGATACCCTTGGTTTTTATTATGAAACTGAGTGGGTCGTCCCACTCCTCTATTTCTGAACGCCTTCTATTTTTGGCGTCTAACCCTCCTGCCTCTAAATCTGAATAGAACCCTCTTAAAGCGTCTGAAGAAAGCAAACGCCTATTTCAG
>JBBBWG010024480.1:0-11137 GCA_037176905.1 Azolla pinnata
TCTCTCTCTCTCTCTCTCTCTCTCTCTCTCTCTCTCTCTCTCTCTCTCTCTCTCTCTCTCTCTCTCTCTCTCTCCTTCTCTCTGTGTTTCTCTCCATTTACGGTCTTGTAGAACTGGTGGGTTTTCGTTACCGCCCAATTCCCTGATCTAGCTGTTCTATTCATCTGATGACCAGCACACGTAGTGTGACCTAATTTGTTCTCTCTTGTCTATGCGCATCCTGCAATTCGCTGCTCTTTAGGCATCGGAAGTTTTTCGACCCCACTCTGTGTACATTTAATTTTTTCTTAGCGTAAATTAAGGAATTTCTGTGTTTTGTTCTGCTGTTCTCTTGGTGTACTGCAGTGGAGATTCCATTAGGGCCTGAACAGGAGCTTGTTTTCTTCCCTCCATGGCACCTTTCTCTTCCTCATGTCTTCATCGCTTCGATTGGAGCTCTGTTGTTCGGGTATCATGCTGGGTACGTTAGCATTTTCTGTACACATATGAATGCATGTATATGTGCATATGCATGCATGTATGTGTGTATGCTCGTGTGTTAGGTGGCACTGGCTGAGAGGGATAGTAATTCAAATCCAAAAACACGCTTATGATAAGATTCTAGGGGTAAATCTTATTGCATCAAATTTTTTCCATGGCTCAGCATTTTGAATGCCACATTGGAGTTCATTGCTGAAGATCTTGGTCTCGTCGATAACACTCTAGCTCAAGGTAATGATCATAGCATCCAACAATTTACTGCACGTCCATATCTATTCTATGAGTAAGATACTAATCTACGGATTTCTCTTCATCTTTTTCAGGTTGGATTGTAAGCATATGCCTTGTGGGCGCTTTAATCGGCAGTATTTTCAGCGGCACGCTTGCCGATGAGCTTGGAAGAAGGCGCTCTTCACAATTGAGTATTTTGCCAGTTATTATTGGGAGCTGTCTTAGGTACTTAATCAAACAGAAAAGAAGACCAAATTTCACTTCATAGTTCCTGTGAATAGTAATCCACGTACATGTATTACATATGAGGATGGCAATTCCATGTACATGTGTTGTATATAAGAATGGTTATTCCATGTGCATGTATTATTATATAAGGATGGTACTTTCCGTGTACATGTGTTATATATATGTATATGTAACGTGGTTTGCAACTTACCAGCCATGGGAATGGATTTGACAGTGCATTAGCCTCAAATCTTCAGTTCATGATTGCGGGACGCTTCTTGGTTGGAGTAGGTCTTGGTATTGGTGGTCCCGCAGCTGCGCTATATGTTACTGAGGTTAGATGTATGATATAAAATGGATTTCTATATGTTACCCAGGCTAGGCATATATAATACAAATAGATTCTCTTTCTTGTAGATTTTTTACAGCAGCAACTTCAATATATGTCTGTGTAAAATTTGCTAAGCCTGGAGAGATGGCGATATATAACTGGTTTCAAAATAGATGATAAAACTCGTATCATCATTTTTGTCTCATAAAATTCCCCTTTTGATGAGAGAGGCCATTATAAACGATTCTAGGCCAAATGTTGAAATAGTAAAGGTTGTTCAGGGTGGAAACCAGATTTCCATGAATGTGATCCAAGTCAGTTAATTGCACTTAGTGAGATTTGAACCCAGATTCGTAAAAAAGCTGGGCTTCTATTTCTTTACCATATCATGGAAACAATAGGTAATATATATTGTTTTCCTTTTTGTGTTTATATCATATGACCTGATGGATTGCAACATTTTATCCCGAAATTGATTTCTGTCGGAACCATATGACCCAATGCATTGCAACATTGTATCAGGAAAAACCCGTTTTTGTTGAAATCATACTAGTTGTCACGTTGATGCCTTACATCATCGTATCAGACAAAACATCTTTTATTTAAATCATATAACCGAATTCTTTGCATCATATAAGGGAAACATTGTCTATCGGAATCATAAAAGGAGCCCAAATAGCCTCAAGGATACCATACATGGGATTTATCTTAAAAGCTTTCCTCTTACTTTCTCCAGATCTCACCGTCAGCATACAGAGGAACCTTTGGGGCACTTGCCCAAATTACTGCTTGTCTTGGTTTTCTTGGAGCATTGATCGCTGGTCTTCCTGTTGCAATCATTTCCGGATGGTAATGAGAAAAGAAGTTTCCTCAGCTGTATTTTTGGTTTTTCCTTCTTCAATGGAGTGGAGGTATTTCTTTGACTAATGATAGGCTCTTTTTCGCTCGGATGTAACTCATGATACAGGTGGCGAACATGTTTTTGGATCTCCATCATTCCATCTACTCTACTTGGTGTGGGATTGGAAATGTGCTCAGAAAGTCCGCGCTGGCTCTTTAAGGTAAGATTATCTTCAAAATCCTACAAGGTTAAAGACCTTCAAGCCCAGTTTATACTTCATTACAAAAACTTCAAATAGAATTCTCTTTCCTATCAAACCTTTGGCTAGAATTTGCCTTTTCTTCTTAACAGTAAATTTAAGAAAATTCTAGTTTGGAATGCTGTTCGTAAAGCTCAAATTGACCATTCGTCTTTGTTATTTTAAAAGATCTTGATCTATATAGTAAGAAATTCTTTCAGCAAGGCATCACATTATGCTTATGCACATGTGGGTGTATTGTTCTAGCATGAGATGCAGTGTAAAAGCCATATTCGAAGTTTGAATAGAGTTTTGTCTCCTCCCATATTCTTTTTGAGTAGTGTTGTATCTTCTCCCATATTTTTTATTAGAATTTGGCCTTCTCTTTTCGCAACACTGTTTTGAAAAGAATCTGACTTTGAAAAGCTGTTTGTAAAGCTTGAACTTTAGTTAAAATATTTCCTATTTGTGTCGTTTTTTTTTATATCTCAATCTAAAGAGTTGGAGATGCTTGTAACAAGAGGCAGTGCATCGAATTATGTTTATGCACATATGTTGTGTTGTTCTATCATGACATGCTGTACAAAAGTCATGTGGTTGATGCTCTGAAGTTCTTTAGAAAGGAAGGTGGGTCGAAGCGGAGATTGCAATTAAGAGACTATGGGGTGCGTCAAATCTTAAAGCTGCAGTTGCTGAGCTAGTTCAAGGAGAAGCTGGGGAGAAGGTTGAAGAAATATCCTACATAGAGTTGTTTACCAAGCCATATTTGAGGGGTAACTTTCAGTTGATCTTGTAGATAATCTTCGCCAAGTAGTCTTATGTTCATAAATCGACTGTGTTACATACCTGCATGCAAATGTTTATGCCCCTATCAAAAAGACTCTGGTCATGTAAATTTGTTTGGCTGTGTCTATAATGTTGTGCTAAACCACACTGAACCTATGTGAGAAGAAGGAAAATCTCACTCTCTTAAAAGATATGCAAAGTGAAAGTTCTTTGTGATTTCTATGCGCTTAACTGAAATACTTTTCCCCATTTACCTCACAGTTCTTCTTATCGGAGCTGGCATTTTTATATTCCAGCAGTTTTCTGGCATCAGTGCAGTCTTTCTTTTTTCATCAACATTTTTTAAAAATGCTGGTGTTACTTCCAATTTAGCAGCTAGCGTCTGTGTGGGCATTGTCAATCTTGCTGGTAAGAAGCTCCTTCTCTACCTACACATGTCAACACATTCATTGCCACATCAGAATCTCATCTAATTGGTCAATTTATATACCAGACATCAACATTAACTATAGCAATCTGATCTAAGCACTGGTAGGACAACTTTATAAATTTTAGATATGCAAAGGAAATCTGATGTCCTACAATCTTATCTAGCTATCAACCTAGGAAACATTTTATAGACCAGACTTAAATTATGACTAGGCCAATCTGATCTCCTAAATATCATCCAAATAACGGCTAAAGAACTTTTGTATAGCAGGCATTAATTATGACTAGGACAATATGATATCCTATCACATTGGAAATATTGTTTGTTGAGCAAACTCTATTTTGTTGTTTCTGCTATACTGGGTTTGGTGGGTGCAGCTTCTTGTGTTGCTGCGCTGCTCATGGATCGAGTTGGAAGGAGGACTCTTCTAATATGGAGCTTCTTTGGCATGGTGAGAAGAAGTTATTATTGCCCATATCGACTTTCACCCCCCTGAAACAAGACATGATGCACATATCTAACATTAAGTTCCTATTTTGACAGTCCTTGGGCATGGCTGTGCAAGCTATTACCATAGCAACACCGGCTTCTCTCCGTGGGCACAACTACGTATTGTTAGCTGGTACACTCTTGTATGTCCTCTTTCTCAGTCTCTTAGCTTTATGAAAAGACATTGTGCATAGAATGCAGCTGTTTGAACAGGTCATGGGTTTCACAATCCCTTCCTTCAATCTGTGTACCAGTGTCTATAACATTCGAACTCGTACTAATTTATGCCAAAGAACTTCATTTGTGTGCATGTGTTCAATCACTTTGTCTTGTACCGATCGACATCCATTACATTCAAACTTGTACCAATCTATCACCAAAAAACTTCATTTGGGTTTTGCATGTGCTCGATCACTTCATTGTGTACTGATCAAACGTCAATTACATGTCATTTTGCAGCTATGTCTTGATGTTTGCGATAGGTGTCGGACCCGTTCCTTTCGCTTTGTTGCCGGAGATCTTTCCGAACCGGATTCGTGCCAAAGCGATGGCAGTCTCGATGAGTATATACTGGGTATGAGAATGGGACCGACTTGAAGCTGTTTCAAATGCATCAAAGATCAGGTGTGAATCGGTTCTTGACTGAAGTTGGAACTCACTAACTAAAACCTGTCGATCGAATGCAGCTGGCAAATTGCTTTCTGGGCCTCCTATATCTGCCCATCATCCACAAGTTTGGGGCTTCATGGCTGTACACATTCTTCACCGCCGTTTGCTTTCTCGGGGTGATCTTTGTCAAGGAATACGTCGTCGAGACAAATGGGCGAACGCTGGAGGACATCGAAGCTTCGCTATTTGGCAGCGGGGATGAAGCATGAGGTGCCCCCCACAGATTTGTGTTGGAAATGTATAATGTTTTTGTGGGCCTTTCATTGCCCTGTAAGATTTGCTCTGTATTTTGTAAGCTGAACACTTGGGGAATATTCAAAGACGATTTGTACATGAGATGCTATTTTGTGAAGCACAAACTGAGAGGAGGACAAGGTCTTTCATCTTCTCTCCTTCCAAAGATTGGATGTAAAAGCATGCAGTGCTATTATTGATCAATAAAAAAACCATTTTGGATTGTCGAATCGAATCGAGCCTATTTGCTTTAGCACTGGGCAGAACAGTTTTAACAGGTTGGAATCAAACCTAGATCGACGACATTCTGTATCAGTGAAAGCTAGAGTGGATCCTCATGGCACCCTTTGAGCCAAATGGAAGAGAAGTGAACCTAAACCCTAAACCAGTGAAAGAATGAACGAACGAACGAAAAGAAACGGTATGAGAGCTAACCCTAAACCAGCGAAGAAGAATGGCCTCACACCCGAAAACGATTAGCAATCGATTCGGCTACAAAGTCTAGCTACGAACTGAACCAAACCAAACCAAACCAAACCGTTGCCAATCTTTGGCCTGAAACCAGGGGAGATCTTTTCCGATCGTGTCTTGCTCTGCAGCTGGGAATGTAATTCCGAATCTAATAATAACAAGCGAGTTGGTGGGACGCAAGTTGGTCGAGCCCCTTGGAACCAACTGCAATTGGAGTGGGCCATTTAATGGGTCAGGTGCCATTGCAACCACCTTTTAGGTAACACTAAGTTTTTCTTCCCAAGATCGCAATTTCATACCTTCATACCTAGCCCAGCCAGGCGTTTGCCTACGTGCCGATCATATCTCCACCGGCCATGAAATGTCGCCATCTCCTGAACTGCAATTGGTTTGATTCTCCTGTTGAGGATCGAGAATATCCATGGCAACAACTGATCAAGATGACATGTACAAAAACATACAACAGTTGTTGGAGCCTCTTCTTGCTTGTACATGTATGGGTTGGAGCCGGATCGAATATATACACGTACATACATGTGGAAGCTTTTTCTCTTATTATTTACATCATCTTGTCCATTGTTTTGGCAGACCCCAATAGAGCTCGAAGAATATGCTTTGGAGGTGTCAGTTGCGTAATGAGATTCAATTCTACGATTAAGAGTTCGCGTCATTTAATTGTTTCAGAGTTACGTAGTCAAGTGTGAGGAGACTCTAAAAGCCCTAGACATCAATCCTGGCCAACTATGAGCAGAAACTCTTTTTCATAACTTGCTTTGCTTGTCGCTAACTACAACACTGATAGACTAATCGACGCATCTCTCATTAAATACTTGAGCACCGTGAATTAATCAACTAAGGTTATTTGTGGGTCATCGACCATTTTCAGTAGGAAATCGAGAAGAGTGATTGCAGTGAGGATGCTAGGATTGAAATAGTGGCCAAACTTGCCAAGACGATGGCCTTTGAATTATAAAGAAGCTGCAAGAACAAAATGGTGAACTCCATTCAAGAAACTAACCCTCGGTGTTCGAGATGAACTCCACATGGAACTTCATTTCATTATCGAGACAAAGAGAACAGCATCGACTTCAACAGCATCTTCACACCCTAGTGAAAATAATCACCCTTCATTCTTTCTTATGGCCCCACTATGACAAGATTTCAAATTGCTTTAGATCGGCGTAAAACTAGCCCTCCAACACAGTGATTTAGACGATAAAATTTTGTCTAGCACGCCAACTTTAAACACCTTATCAGAGTTAAGAAGAATCCTTATAGATTGAAACAATTACAAAATTGATGACTTCTTGCAAGTAACTGAATTTACTAAGCGCAATCAGGACTGCAGACGATATGCATCTATCACAACTCGAAATTTAGATCTACCACAAGTCAGACGACATCTACTACTTGGGTTCAAGCATAATCCTTCGCGATAATAAGCCAATGGGTGTGAATGGCATCAACCAAGAAGTCATGCCTTCCATGCATTGTTTCAATTCTAGCAAAGAGCCACATATCAGAAAGTAAAGAGGAAAACCCCACCTTCGGCTCCCATGGTTGAATACTGAACCATTACATGAATGAGCATATATTACCCTAAAAGTCAGGGCAGATCCATGCATCAATTTCAGTGGCAAGTGAGGAGAAATACTTGGCTGTGTAGATATCTACAATTCCCAGCACAGTTATGTGGGGGCTTTCTTACAATTTGCCATGATTCGCCCGCAAAATGCGACAATGAAGCCAACTGAAAAAAGTCCGGGGGCATTTTGACAAATACAAAAAGCAGAAGTTAAGGTGTTTTGAGTCTCGACAAATTCAGCTAAAAGCTTGAAAAAAGAGGTAGACAAGGAACAAAAAATACTCGTGGTATGCATACCTTTGAATTCACAGTAGGGTCCCATTTCAAGCCTCTTTTTACCCAAAAAGAAGGAAAGAAATGAATGGGAATCCCGAACAGACACACAAGGTTCTGTCAACATCCCTCAACAAACTCTTCAAACAAACAAATAAATAACATAAATGGAATGAATTCTCCCGAATTACCTCTCTTTACCACTGTCCATAACAAACAATGAATCCTGCACTTCCGTGCAGAGTAGATGGATCACTTTCAAGCATAATTACACCATATAGCTGACCAACTTATTCATAGGCCCTCATATTATATGTATTGCATTTTTAAGTGTGAATCGATGCATGTTTCTATTTATGTATGCAGATGTATGCCTGCGTATGAACATCTATGAATAGGTAAAGTGTATGCATGAATGTCTATACTCATGAATGTACATCAATATTGCAACTTATGCTGTCTGAGCATATATATGCATCGATCATCTTTCATGCATACAATCATAAGTACTTTCACATTGACCTAGCAGTTATAAACCTTCACCCAAACAGTTGTTGGTGATATCAGTTATCATTAAATACCCTTGATTTCTTGGTAGGGATGGTTTAATGCCTTCCAGTTCTGTAATGCTTGCATATCTACCCTGCCGAGAAATATTTTGGCATGGACCCTCGCTCAAACGCCAAGCTTTCACAAACTCTAGATAGAAAATGTACCCCGTAATGCACTAGATGGTGCCACATAAGAGATAAGAAATGATTCTGTTAATTTACGTGCTTTAAGTTAGAAACGCAAAAGAATATATATAGATCAAGACAAGAAACATCATCTTATCAGCCTTGTCAGCATCACAATTCA
Organism: Azolla pinnata; assembly: GCA_037176905.1. Classification (NCBI taxonomy): domain Eukaryota; kingdom Viridiplantae; phylum Streptophyta; class Polypodiopsida; order Salviniales; family Salviniaceae; genus Azolla; species Azolla pinnata. The sequence goes on from JBBBWG010024480.1 coordinate 8,145, forward strand.
TAGATTAGAATAATAGAATAGATTAAATATGGAAAGGAAATAATAATTTTTACAAGCTCGTGCTCGAATTTGTTGGGGCGAATGAAATGCAATGCTCTTCTTTACTTGCTTTTCAAATGTTTCTGTTATTTTTCTTGTAAAAAATAATTACACCAAATATGGAACGATTAAACGCTCTTCACCCACCTCCTTTAACTGTGTTTTGCATAAGGAAACTCATCCATTGGCCAAGTTTTGCTGGAGTATCTAGGCGAGATGAAGAGTTATATGTCACGATGAATAGATTGATTATTAAATAATGAATTGAGATAATTTGCTGAGTGTAGAAACATACAGAAGATTTCTTCTTCTTTGCTTAAGACATCACAAACTTCCAAGTGTAGTATATAGATGTAGTACTGCAAGCAATGAAGAACAAAATACCGAAAGGGTGAATGTCCTCCCTGCAACACACGAGAGATACCAGGGATCAGCAAATAATGGCAGGATATATGCCATCCATATCAGACGGAAACAAACTAGACCATATGGCCAGCATCTAAAGAGCACTTTCGAGCAAAACATTCACATAAACAATTGAAACCGGTTGAATCAATCAAAATATATATAGCATGTAGCATGAATAATTCATCACTCTCATTGCAGATCACATCAACCTTAAGGTAAGCTGACACCAGTCTAGAACATACTCATAATAACAAGCCTAAATCTCAAGTTGATGATTCGTATAAGGGGTTTTGCATACAAACTCCATATCGAAGTAGTATAAACCATATTCGACTAACCGAATGTGATAGCGCATATAGATAGATATAGCGTGGAGCCCTAACTAAACACTAAGCATGTATAAATCATATGCACAGGGTTTCGTACGAAGAGATGAATCTTCCAGAAATATTCATTATTCATCATAAAGTCGAGAAAATTAGCCAAATGCAAGAAAGAGATTTAGACATTGGCAGTCCAAGCATAAGGAGATTATATCCAGAATCCACTGGGAAAAAAAAGCTGTTTACGTAATTCAGCATCGTCACAAATTTTATTTGGTAGTCTGATTGGGAGAAAGTTGATGCACATAAAATGAATGCTAATAAACAAGCCAGAAAATGGCAAGCGATGTCCTGAAATTTTCGCTAAATCAGATTACATTATAGTAAATTACGATGATTAGACCTCATCAGAACGTAATCACCACAATTTGTAGAACGAATTCAAGAGAGGCAATGAGGAGAGTCCAAGAAAGGGGGATCAAACCACTAACCTAAGAGAGAAGTACTAGCATAGCTATACAAACGATCACAAGTATACCCTCATAAACTCAGAAGAAGGAGCCGATATCTAGGAGCATCAACTTGAGCTTAGGCTTGATATAATGAGCATCGGCAGGAACAACAACAATCTTATAGCTTCATACCATTGACGCAACTATAAAATAGACAGAGATTTTGCGTGCAGATGTAGATGTAAAAGTAGCGATGTAGAGAGAGGATCTGACCGTTTAGCATACTTCGTTGTCTTCTTGAGGATTGGGAACCTAGCTTTCTGAAGTTTCCGGCTCTCTTCATCGGACGCCATGGGCTCTATCCACTCCGTAAAATGACGTTTCGTGAAGAACTCCCAGTCGGGAACAACGACAAGCATGGTGAGGAAGACCCCGACGGCATAAGTGATGACCATGCGCTTGAAGGACCAGGTGAGATAGCCCGTGAAGAGGGCTACGACCGCGCTGGAGATGATGGCGTACTGGAGGAACATGTCGTAGAAGTTCTCCTTCGCCGGATCCATCGCGAAACGGCAAGAAGGAACGGGGATAAACGGAGGCGGGGGGGGGGGGGGGGGGTGGGGGTAGAAACGGGAGCTGGGAAGAAGTAGCTATGGAGGGAGAAGCGGGAGGTCAGCGAAGAAGATGAGGAAGAAGGAAGGTGCGAGGACGAAGGAGAGCAGCGATGGAAGCGGATGCGATTCTCATACACGCACAGAGATGGTGATGGAGATGGGAGATGGAGATGGAGATGGAGATGGAGGCAAGCGATGGAAACCCTAGAAAACACAGAGACTGACGAAGAAGACGAAGAAGAAGAAGAAGAAGAAGACAAGAGCCTTTAAATTGAATTCCTCGTGAAACTACTAATTGTATGCATGTGTATGCGTGCATGCGTGTATGTATGCATGCATGCATGCATCTGGATGGCCGCGTCTGAATGCACGCACGCATGCATGCATCTGGATGCGAGCGTGCGTATGTATGCATGCATGTGTCGGGATGTGGGCGTATGTAAATGTGTGCGAGCGTATGTATGTATGCGTGCGTGGCGTATGTGGGATGTGTGTATGTGCGTGCGTGGCGTATGTGGGATGTGTGTACGTGTGTGGGCATGGGTGTATGGGAAGCATGCACGTGTTGATGCATGCATGCATGCGTGTGTAGATGCAGGTGTCCATGTATGTGTGCATGTGTGCATGGATGTCCGGGTACGCATGCATGTATGCATGCATGTGTATGTATGCATGGCATGGCATGCATGCATGCATGCATGGATATCTGAATGCATGCCTGTGTGCATAGATGCATGTGTGTGTGCGTGTGTGGGTGGATGGATGTATGCATGCATGCATGTGTGCATATGAGTGTATATAGATGCGTGCGTGCGTGCATGCATGCATGTGTGCATATGCGTGTATATAGATGCGTGCATGCATGCATGTGTGCATATGCGTGTATATAGATGCGTGCGTGCGTGCACGCATGCATGTGCCTGTCGGTGCATGTAGTATGTATGTGCATGTGCTCGTCGGTGCAATCATGCATGTATGTATGCGTGTGCATGGGGCATGTCTGTATGCATTCATGCATTCAGTGCTATGTGATGCTTCGCTAAAGCTTCTTTATATTTATAGAAATAAATTTAATAATCTTTTACATTTCTAGTGTAAATTCAAAATATTAAACAAAGCAATAGTTGGGAAAATGAAGGCATAGATAATTTTGAACT
>JBBBWG010024491.1:0-11135 GCA_037176905.1 Azolla pinnata
TTCTTGCCATCAAATCGGCCAGTAATCTGAACCGTCCGATCAACTGCTTTGTCGATCAGCGCCTCTCGATCTCTTGCCTTCAACATGAGCTCCACGATCTGTATCATGCCTTTCGTCATCTCCTCTCCACGGGAAACGCCTGTTGAACCGCTTGCTGAAGCCATCTCCGCACCAGATATCCTCCTGCTACATCCTTTCATGTCGGGTTCACCAAAGATGTCGGGATATTACGACGAGGACGCGTGAAAGCAGAGGCAGATCCACCGGGGATTTGAACCAGAGGAAACCAGAGTGATGGAGTGGTGAGAAACGGAATTGTTATAAATATTCAGATTTCAGAATAAGAAGAAGTACGGGAAACTAATTGATTTGAATGCCCGATAATCCGATTATAATTCGTAGAGTTCTTTATTTCAAGCTAAGCCCCTATAATCCGTAGAGCTCTTGATTTCGAGCTAAGCCCCTATAATCCGTAGAGCTCTTGATTTCGAGCTAAGCCCCTATAATCCGTAGAGCTCTTGATTTCGAGCTAAGCCCCTATAATACGTAGAGCTCTTGATTTCAAGGTAAGCCCCTATAATCCGTAGAGCTCTTTCCCTATGTCCGCCACTCCTTATATAGGCTATGGAATGGGTCGCCATAGTGAAAAAACGCACGAAGAAAAAAACCGCTAGAAAAAAAAACGTTAGGAAAGAAAACGCAGGAAATAGAGGGAATAAAAACTATCTTTGTGGCTTCTTTTGTCTACATGGACGCAAACATGGTCATTTGCTCGCTAAACTAAGCAAGTACCGACAATCACACACTAAGATAATAGGGTTTGGCGTTTTCTTATATACTGTAACATCTGTGTGCATAGTCTATATGTGGGACATTCTTCTTTCTGCCGGAGGGCGGAGTACAACGACGCCGTATTGACGGAGTACTTCGGCGAGTACTCGCCTACGGCGAAATCTTTTTTTATCACCGGTGGACGGAGCGAGACCTTCAAGGAATTCGCCAGTTTCTGCGCACAGTGGATGTTGCTGCAGAGTAATCTAACGGCTATCACGAAAATTCATCGCAGGATAATCATAGCCGGATGGGAGAACCGCGCCCTTGATTGGGCTGCGATTACGTTTGCCGCCTTGATCTGGGAGGCGACGGCCAGTCGGAATTACTGGGCCACGGCCTTGGCGTACTGGCTGGGGATGCTTTACTCCCCACCCCCGGGGCAAGGAGAGACCCGGAAGCCGGCAGCGTGACCCGAAAGCGCTGGAGGAAGAGGCCGATAGGCGGCGGAAGGAACCGGCAACAGCCGGGGCGCCGGCAGGCGAGGCCAGCGAACGGCAACGGGACCCGACCAAAGGGAAATGGCCGGAGCAAGAAAAGCCGAAGAAAAAGGAGCTCTGGGAGATCGGGACGTCGGGGGCTTCTCCCGAGCCAGAGCCCAACCCAGAGCCTGTTACGGAAAGGCCGAGGAGACGGCGGTTGCGGCGACCCGCCTCCAAGGGAGAGGAAGACGGTACAATTACGGTCGTACGGTTCCCGGCTCAAAGACCCCTGTTGGAGACAAAGGTCCTCAGGCGGAACAAGCGCTGGCTTCCAACAGTATGGTGGAGCCGTCAAGCCATGAGTAGATGTTAAGAGAAGATCAGATCTGAAGGAGGAGGCTTCAGATCAGAGACGTCAAGATGTGGCGGCTAAGACGCGAGAGAGTGAGAGAGAGAGAGAGATAGGCACAAAATGGAGCTTTACCATTAACTGAGTTGGAGCAAGCAACTTTGGACGACCACAAAATTTGATGCTTAATTTACCGCGGGTTTTGCTGCTTCTTTATCGCGACATTTCTCGCACCTTTTACCATGTGTAGTGCTAGAACTTCACCGCGAGCATTCCTGCTAATTTGCCGCAAGTATTGCTGCATGTTTGCTGGGAGTATTGCTTTGCGTTTGTCGTGAGGTTGCTAATAATTTTCTGCGAATGTACTGCAAAATTTCCGCTAAGTTGCTACAAATTTGTCGCAAAGTTATTTCAAATTTGCTGCGAGCTTTGTTGCAAAATTTACCGCCATTTTTGTTGCGAGCTTTGTTGCGTAATTTACAACGCACTCTGTTGTGAGCTTTGCTGCATAATTTACAGCGAGCTTTGCCGCGAGCTTTGTTACAAGTTCGCCGCGATAATTGCTGCATTTTTGCCGCGAGTATTTGTGGACATTTGCCACGACTATGGCTGCAAATTTGTCGCGAGTATTGTTGCAAATTTGCAGCGATCTAGCTGGAAATTGGACGCGATTTTTAATGCAAATTATATGCTTTTTTTCGCTTGGTATTTTCTGATCGAGTGCTAGATTGATCGATAATTAGTGATATATTTAGATGTATTATTAAAAAAAGTCAAATTAGGGTAATCAAATTAAATTTCACCAAATATATATTACAATGAGAAAAGTCTGAAATTACAATTATAGAAGTCAGGTCTGTACAAGCTTAACAAAAATAATACTAAGGAGAAGGACCATACTCATTAGGGTTATGATCATTGTAAATATCTAGCCCTAGTGACAGATGACCAGACCTGGGGTTGGCGTGGGTCGTCTCGTTGTCAGCCGGTGATGATGCGCCACCTTGCTCAGGGTTCTGCTCGAGTTCCCGAGCATCTGCTACACCTTCGCCGACCTCCAAATTAACAATTCTGTCCGGCACTTCTAGCTGTATGCCCAAACCTAGGATCAGCTGGTCGTCCGTGATCACTCCGAGACTTCTGAAATACATCCACGACTCTCGTTGTGGATGTAACCGACGATAGTCCTACTCGTCCGAATACGGCTAGCGACTAATGACCTGCATCCACACAAAAACATTAATGAGTTTAAATTATTTATAAAATAAATTAATAATATATTTAAGTTCTCAATTTTAGTTTATAGAGATACTTACAAACTCCGCCCTGAAAGCTGCAACACCTCCGCTACCCCATCTCAAAGTAGACCCTAACCTGATTTGGTTTGCAGGTGCAGCGACATGTTGAGCAACACGTTTCGATGCCGCTCGTCCTAAGGCTGCCCTCCACTTAGCATTGTGAACGCTCCGGGGCCGCCCACCATCTAATCGTGGCGGTAATCTAGGTGCCTCCGGTCTACTACTACCCGAGCAACTCTCATGTATCCGCTCAGACGGTTCACGATATGCCCGAGTATCATCGGATGAAGCCAAACTGAACTCACTGCTAAGTGCTCGAGCATGGGGTACCAGGTGTGAAATGCAGATATTATCTGCTCGATTACCCCATCTGTGTATGTTGAGGGGTCGTAGACATTTCGGACATGTACTGTCACGAGCTCGAGGAGGTATCAATGCGCGCCTCGACCTAAGTGATTAGTGACGATGCCCCCACTGTCGTCGACGGTGTAGAATAATCGGTTGACATCGTGATCACGACCAACTCGATCGCTACCAGAAGCGATGACCTGTGCGCTGTCAAATGACCCTGGCCGACCCCTCACTGGTGGGACCAGAGGTGGACCCCATGCCATATATAGTCCCATCTCCTCTTGTGGTGGCATACCACCAACGTGTTAAGACATCTGATGCTGCCATTCTCTCATGGCAGCATGATAAGTACGCCACTCAGTCTCCACTGTGGGTGAAATCGGCAATCTATCAGCCATCTATATATATTTTCAGGATAAAATTAAACAAAAGCCCAATATTATAACATGTTTTATATAGAAATGTAATAGTTATCGACAAATTCAACTGATTTCGACCGTTTAGGGTTTCCAAAATTCAGTAATTAGGGTTACACGATTCTTGGTTAGGGTTCCAGGTCTAATTGACACAAAATGGGGGAATTTCACTAAATTCCCCCAATTCCAGCAAATTCCAAATTGAGTTCTCTGAGTCCACTATGTAGCTGCAAATTTAGGGTTCAGGGTTACGGATCTAATATTCACCAAAAGGGGGTTTTTCTATAAATTCCCCCAATTTCAGTCAGGGTTTACCAAATTTCACCAAATTTAGACTTTTCGTTTTTACCAAATTTCACCAAATTTAGGGTTTTCATTTGGGTTAACCAAATTTAGGGTTTTAGTTTTGGTTTACCAAATTTAGGGTTTTGGTTTTGGTTTACCAAATTTCACCAAATTTAGGGTTTTCATTTGTACTTACAAAATTTCACCAAATTTAGGGCTATCATTTATAATTACCAAATTTTATCAAATTACATCAAATTTAGTGTTTCGTTTGTAATTATCAAATTTCACCAAAATTAGGGTTTTGGTTTGTAATTACCGAATTTCGTATAATTACATCAAATTTAGGGTTATCATTTATAATTATCAAATTTCTTCAAATTTAGGGTTATCGTTTATGATTACCAAATTTAATCAAATTTAGGGTTTTCATTTGTAATTACACAATTTCAACATATTTTAAGAAATTTAGCGTTTTCGTTCACAACACACGCCAAATTTCAACAAATTTAAAGAAATTTCGTCTATAATCACCAAATTTGACCAAATTTAGGGTTTTCGTTTGTAATTACCAAATTTGACCAAATTTAGGGTTATCGTCTATAATTACCAAAATTCATTAAATTACATCAAATTTAGGGTTTTCGTTTGTAAGAAGCGAATTTCATCAAATTTAGGGTTATCATCTGTAATTACCAAATTACATCAAATTTAGTGTTTTCGTTTGTAATTACCAAATTTCAACAAATTGTAAGAAATTTAGGGTTTTCTATTACAAGACACTTCAAATTTACCCCTTAAACCCCAAATTTAACCCTAAACCCCAGATTTTACTTAATTTGCCCAAACTTTACATAATTTCTCAAAATTTTATTAAATTTCACTAATTGCCATCAAACTTTCACTAAGTGCACAAATTTCCCCATATTTAAGAAATTTATGGTTATCGTTTATAATTAACAAATTACATCAAAATTTAGGTTTTCCTGTTTAATTACCAAATTTCAACAACTTTTATGAAATTGAGGGTTTTCGTTTACAACACACCCCAAATTTTACTACATTTCCCCAAATTTAACTCTTAACCCCAAATTTTACTACATTTACCCAAATTTAACGCTAAATTTCCCCAAAATTTATTGAATTTCCCCAAAATTTACGTAATTTTACTAAATTTTAGTAATCGCTGTCAAACTTTCACTAATTGCACATATTTCCCCAAATTTAAGAAATTTCAGCAATTTGACTTAATCACAAGCGGAATTATAACAAATTTTGTTTCAAATGATCAATGGGGAACTAATCACAAGCTAAATTTGAAGAAATTATGTTTCAAATGACCAAGTTTGAACTAATCGCAAGAAAAATTTTGTTGGCCGGAATATTACGAAAGTACGACGTAAGTCGTAAATTCGTAATATTACGGAAATTACGGAAATAATACTTATTCGGAAAATCGGAAAATATACGAAGGGAGATCCGAACCGATGTAATGTAAGAAGATGACTTGGAGATCCGAAAGGGTACCAAGTGTGTATATAAAGCCATGGGGCTTAGATGTAAAGGAGTCCGAGGATTGAGTAATAATAACCAATATAAAGAGCTTTGCGTTAATCATCTTGTGTCGTCTTTATCTCTCCTTATGTTCTATGTGAGTAAGAGTCGGAGTGTATGATCGCACTATTCATAACTTTACGATCGTACTACCATTCGTATTCAACCACGACCTAGACTAAGTCTTAGTTCTTCATCTGAAGGGCTAACACTCTTTTGGCGACCACGATGAGATTCGAACCATTGAATCGGAATTGAAGCCGAAGAGTATCGAATGGATGACATTGAGGGCCGAATCGATACCAGACTCTAGGAGAATCACAAGATCTTTGGCGCGAGCATTAGCTTCCCGGACCAACAGTACAACGGACCGCACTGACGTCGCTCAAGCGTCACAACGATCTAGTGTTCGGAGGGCCGGAGTTACGTTCGCTGGAACGAACACCTTGCGGAGGGCCGCAAGCATTATCTCCCAGAACCCGACATTTTCGGCTGGAGCCCAAGCCGTGACGGAACACATACTGAGCAGACCAGCGGAAGGCAACGCTAGGATCGAACCACAGGCTGCGGATTGGGCGTCGTACATTGAGAGTGACAGCGACGAAGGTTATTTCATGAGTCAGTGGACTGTGTATTCGGGCCTCAGCAGCGACTCGGAGGCCGGGTCGACCACTCCGGACGAGGAATCGATCGTTCCGGAGGGTGCGCTGCGGACGCGACGGACTACATCCGCATCGCCTGCTGGTCATAGTCGGACAACGGAAGGACGACACCGATACGATGAACTAGCCCGGCGGCTAGCATTATCCCCAAGTTCCGAACGGGGTACGACTGAGGAGGCCTCGTCGTACCCAACCGAAGTATTCAGAGACGGACTTCTGAACTCGGCACGTTCCGAACATTGTACGGCTGAGGAGGCCTCGTCGTACCTAACCGAGGAGTTCGCGGACGGACTCGCGCCCTCGGACAGTGCTGGATGGAGTACGACTGAGGAGGCCTCATCGTACCCAACCGAGGAGTTTTCGGACGGACTCGTACCCTCGGTTGTTCCAAACACTGCAAGCCTCGAGATTCCGGACGGACTCGGAATTTCGGTAGGCAGCCCAGCAGTCGAAGTTGACGGAACATTGGCTGTTGCGACAGGAACCGACGTTCCTATTCAACACACGATTCGGCGTCGAAAGCTCACGGACGACATCATGCCGTACGCTTGCTCGAAATATTCGAATCACCCAAATGCGGCGGCACATGTCAAGCAATTCCGGTCCATTTGGGCCGTGAATCACGGGATGCAGGGATTGACTCTGACGGAATGGTAGCAATCCATGATGAGTGGAGTTTCAGTTGTCCTTGGAAAGACAGGCTGCACGTTGGTATGTCCAGCAGGATATCAGCACTTTCACAACGTTTCAAGAACTAGTGGACAAGTTCTAGGACCTATTCCGAGTAAAGATCGATCCGACGGAAGTGCTGAAACAGTACTATTCGCTACAACAGCAAGCGGGAGAGTCTGTAGCGGAATTTTTGCTACGTTTCCGTGCCGTGCAGGCCATGCTGGATACGCCTCTAGCAGAGGACATCCAGAAACGTTTGTTTCTAAAGGCACTACGAGAACCGCTACGGTCTTCCTTCGCCTTGATGGATTCTTCCACGGTGCCCCTAACAGAGATCATCAATAGGGCGCTGAACTTGGATCACCAGCAGCTGGGACTTGGATTGTCCCAATTTCGCGCTATCGCACCTTCCCCGAAGGCAGAGGAAAGGGCCTTCGAGCAAGCTGTACAGTGCACGCTGTGCTTGCAATTTGGACATTCCAACGTGGAGTGTATGCAGCGCTGCGCTTTGTGCACGCTGTGCTTGCAATTTGGACATTCCAACGTGGAGTGTATGCAGTGTTGCGCTTTGTGCCAAGCACGGACGCACACCACGGCGACATGCGAATATAACCTGCTGGCACGGAAGAACTCACCAACGGTTCAGGCCGTTGAACCGGTACCGGTCCAGAATCGGGGACAACGAAATCACCACCGGTTCAACCAAGGCAACCGCGGAGGACGGCTGTTCCAACGCAGTGGTCGGCCCTAGTTCCAGAATACTCACTTCCGATAGGAAGAGGCCGACCAGGGACAGGAGGCCGGTCTATCCAGGCCACAGGGAAATAGCAGGTGGGACCGACGAAGGCCGGAAAAGGATAAACTTTGCTTCCGTTGTTGTCAACCCGGGCACTTTGCGCGGGATTGCCCATACCCCCCTGCCAGCCAAGCGTCAAACCAGGGGGAAGCGTCGTCGAGCAAAGGCCCGGCGGTAAGCCTGATTACGCAAGCCGTACAACTAGTGACAAATCGCAGTCGTGCTCGGACGGAACAATGCACGGAGCACGATAGGGTCCGAGAGCAGGCGCAACAACGGGTCGAAGCGGTGAACGCACAGCAAAACGCCGAGATACGGAACCAGGTCGCATAGAGTACGACGAGCGGCGAGCAGGCGATTTTGGAACCCGCGGGTACCTCAGGCCGCAAAATGGAGCCCGACATTTGGGATTTTGCGGGAATACAAATCACAATGACGCTAGAGCAACTGCTGTGGCTAGTGCTGAGATTTCGAGAAGGGATATGACGTACCTTGGAAGGTACGACGACAACGTCGGCAGCCGCAGTACAACTCACAGAAGTCAACCACCGCGTAATGGACTGCGAGTGCCCGAACATAGAGGCCATCGTAGGCGGGCAAAGAATCGCAGGCATTCTGGTTGACGGCGGATCCGACGTCAACGTGATTAGTATGGCCACGTGTCGGCAGCTAGGGATCACAAAATGGGAGCCGTGCAAGTTTTGGCTGCGCATAGCGAATGGTAGCTCGGAATGATTCCGGACCTGGAAATGGTCGTGGAAGGGCACGTATTCACCATTTCCGTGGTAATCACGGACTTGCCGCACTAGGATGCTTACCCCATCCTCTTGGGGCGACCATGGTTATGAACAGCCCGAATGCAGCACGATTGGCTAAAAAACGTGCTCATATTCCGACGGGCAGGGAAAAAGATCTGGATACATACGACGAAGCGTCGTACATAGGACGAGGCCATGGCTCCAATTTACGTGGAGAGCGTCAATATGTTGGAGGGCCTAACGAAGGAGGAAGCCAACACCTTCCTTCAGGAGAATCCAACCCTGGTGCCCCTATACGAGATAGATGTGAAGGAAGTGGAGCCGTATAAGTATTCTGCTGATGCGCCGGTCGTTGAACTCGGCAGGGCCAAGGAAGCCGTGGAACGGGAGTTGGCGGTGTCCCAACGAGTTCGGCCAACCAAACTCGAGGAGCTGAATTTGGGAAGGGAGAGGAACCGCGCAACGTTTTGGTGGCTAAGGAGCTGGACGTAGACTTCAAAGAGAAGTTGACCAATGTCCTCCGGGTTTACAAGGACATGTTTGCATGGTCCAATGAGGACATGAAGGGGCTTAATCCAAAGTTTTATCATCACAAGATAAACCTGGCAAAGGATGCAATTCCAGTACAGCAACGACGGTATTGGCTGAGCCCGAACTACGCAGCGAGAGTCAAACAAGAGATTGACAAGCTCCTTCGGGTTGGCTTTATCAGGCCAGTCAAAAGGGCAACATGGTTAAGCCCGATCATGGTGGTGCCGAAGAAAAACGGCAAGCTGCGGGTCTGCGTCGATTATTGGAAATTGAACGCAGCAACCATCACGGACGCTTTTCCCCTACCTTTTACAGATGGTGTACTCGACACAGTAGCTGGGCACGAGATGTACAGTTTTCTGGAGGGATTCAGCGGATATAATCAGATTCGGATGGCCGATGAGGATCAGGAAAAAACCGCGTTCGTCACAGAATGGGGCTTCTTTATGGCAGTCGTCATGATGTTTGGACTAAAGACGGCCCCAACTACCTTCCAGTGGATTATCATGGAGATATTTGAGGAATATATCCTTGGATTTATGCAAGTGTTCCTAGAAGACTTTGCAGTCTTTGGAACGCATAAGGCGCACTTGCAACATGTCGAGTTATGCTTGAAGAAGTGTCGGGAAGCGAGACTGAGCCTAAATCCGGCAAAGTGTACATTTGCAGTAACCAGTGGGATGCTGCTAGGACACATTGTGAGCAAGGATGGAATTGCAATGGACCCCGACAAGGTCAAGGCCATCTTGGAAGCTCCTGCGCCGCACAACGCCAAGGCTCTCAGTCGATTCTTGGGGCAGATTCGATGGCATAGTCGGACAATTCGCCATTTGGCGGATTTTGCCACACCCCTTCACGGGGCAGTTCATAGGGAACTGTTCACGTGGACTGAGGAGGAGGACAAGGCTTTTGCAGCCTTTAAACTCTTCCTGACACGCGCTCCAGTGCTACAACCCCCGGACTGGGAACGGGAGCTCCACATATCTGTGGATGCATCAGACACAGCAATCAGCATCGTATTGATGCAGAAGCACGAAAAGATCTGGTTCCAACCAGTCTACTACGCTAGCCAACGGCTTTCAAAGGTGGAAAGGAACTATTCAACAACCGAGCGGGAGGCTCTCGGGATGGTCTAAAGTGTGACGAAATTCCGTCATTATCTGCTTGGGAAGCGATTCACCTTCCACGTAGATCATTCGGCACTGGTGTACCTGGTGTCCAAGGCATCGATGACGGGCAAGCTAGCTCAGTGGACTCTGCTCTTACAGGAGTACGAGTTCGATATAGTCCACTGACCGGGTGCTCAACATGCGGTGGCGGATTACCTCTCGCAGCTGGAATTTGGAGAAGCACCTGCAAGGTTGGCAGACGACTTCCCAGATGCAGGGGTAACGACAGTAACACCAGAAGCCAGGCCAAGGGACGACCCGGACAAGTGGCTCATGGATATCGTACAGTTTTCGAGTCACGGCGTTCCTCCCGAAGAATTGTCGAAAGCGGAACGGAAACGGCTGCGAGTATGCAGCCGAGCCTTCAGTTTGATGAACGGTAGCTTCTACCACAAATCCGCGGATGGAGTCTGGAGACGGGTGGTACGGAAGGACGAGCAAGAGGATGTGTTGCGGGAATTCACCAGTGGGGTGGCCGCTGGGGCACTACGCAAGTGAAATTAAAGCACGGAAGGTTTAGCAAAGCGGATTATGGTGGCCAACGGTGTTGCGGGACGCATACTTGTTCGTGAAGGAGTGCGACGTGTGCCAAAGAACAGGGCAGCCTCAGGAGTCGGCGAGGATGCCGCACCAACCTGTTCTACCGCTCGAACCTTTCCAGAAATGGGGCCTCGACTTTGTCGGCCCGTTCCAACCTGCGGCGGCCCAAACAGGTAACCGATATATACTCGTCGCAACGGATTATTGTACGATGTGGGGGGAGGCAAACGCCTTACGGGAACATACGGCGTCGTCCACCGCTAAATTTTTTGTACGAGTATATATGGTGTCGATACGGATGTCCAATAGAGCTGATGAGCGACCAAGGGGCGCATTTCGTCAACGACGTCGTGCGCGACCTCATGCAGCATTATGCAGTGGTCCATCGTCGGAGTACGGTGTACTATCCGTGTTAGCCCTTCCGGGGAAAGACTAAGACTTTACGTGGGTGACGATGAATGGTGTGTTGCTTTGTCCCTTCGTAGCCAACCGCTTACGGGT
>JBBBWG010024502.1:0-11133 GCA_037176905.1 Azolla pinnata
CACCGTCACCGCACCCGCCGCCGTCACCGTCACCGCACCCGCCGCCGTCACCATCGCCGCAACCGCCGCCGCCGCCGTCACCATCGCCGCCCCCGCCGTCGCCACCGTCACCATCGCCGCACCCGCCGCCGTCACCATCACCGCACCCACCGTCGCCACCGTCACCATCGCCGCAATTGCCGCCGCCGCCACCGTCACCATCACCGCAATTGCCGCCGCCGCCACCGCCACCGTCACAATCGCCGCAACCGCCGCCGCCGCCGTCACCATCGCCGCAACCACCACCACCGTCACCATCGCCGCAACCGCCACCACCGTCACCATCGCCGCAACCGCCACCGCCGCCACCGCCCCCAATTTCTGTGGCCCCACCAACCCCCGCTCCCCTGCCAGCCCCCCCTCCCCCAAACCACACCGGCTTGATCGTCGGCTTGTGCATCGCCGGCGCCGTCGCCTTCGCCCTCCTCCTCACCCTCTGCCTCCTCTACCACAAGAAGAAGAAGAAGGGCGCGCTTCCTCCGGGCCTCATGTACGCCGCTGCTGGCGGTGCCGCCGGTGCTGCCGCCGCCGCCGCCGCTGCTGGTGCTGCATATGGTGCTGCGGCTGCTCCTCCTCCTCCTCCTCCTCCTCCCACTTCAGGTTCCCATCTTGTGCTTTTGGGGTTTTTGGGTTTTTGCCTTGTAATTCATTGGGGGTTGGGTGATTGAATGGAGAACTTGTTGGGAAATGAGGGAGAGAGAAAGAGAGATTGATTGAGAAGATAATAGTACGAAGGTACAGTAAAACAAAAATGACACAAACAAGACACCAAAGTTTTTAACGTGCAAAACTCACATATAAAAACTATGGTGTGAACGCATGTGGCTAGAATACCTGAACCGGAACTAACGTGAGAGCTTAAATTGATTATCATGCCCTTAATTTATGTTGTTTGAGCTGGTGCCCTTGATCAGGTGGAGGCGGCGCCGGAGCTGGTGGCGCCGGCGAGTATGGCGCAGGCCCGCCATCGTCTTCTTACGCATTAAATGCCGCCCATCGGGATATTCTTTCGGTGGTGCGTGATCCTGAGATCGCCACGATGTCGATGCTCGCCGCGAATCGTAGCTCCAGCGCGATGACGACGACATTAACGACAACGACAACGACGGGGTCCAGCGCCAGAATATCATCGGCACGAGGAGCTCATCAGCTCGATGGTGATGACGACAACTTGACTCGATTGTGCCGAAAGCTCGTTCGCCACTTGCTCGCGAGCCGTGAGCTGACGATCATCGCTCCAGCTGGGTGCGCACCTCCAACCGCTTGCTCATCAACCGATCTGTGGACTCCGGCCCTACCCATGCTAATTAATCCTAACCCAATTCATGCGTAAGATCCGATCATATAGAACCATCACATCAATGACGCCGACCTTCAATCCCACTTCGACATCGAATTCCTTCGATAACGCTTCCTGATCCCGCCCCCATGGCATCAAATATCGAATAACATTTGTTTGCATTATTTGTATGTACCACTCCATGCATGGATTTGTTCTCGCCGTGGCTTCGAAATAAGATTTGTTTGTAACAATTGTATGTACCAATCAATGAATGAATGGATTTGTTCGTGCCGTGACTGATTCCGCCGCCATTCTCCACTTTCTTACTGGGGCCCCTGAAAATTCATACACCAGACACAATATTACCTGTTCTTTGCACTATGCCTGATCTGATGACGGTTAAGCAAAATACACCTAATCCATGTATTATATCACCTTACGAATAGGTCTTTTCCCTAACCAAAAATTAACAACTACGCAAAGCAATTAATCCTAGTACCTTGGTGGAACACGCAACCATAATGGAGGTTTAAAGCACCACCTTGGGATTATCGTCTACTATACACCAAACTCGTGATTGTCTCCACTCTCGTAACAAACGTCGCCGTTTTCAGCGCAATGGCATCGATAGCCTCTCCGCTAGAGTCATGTCATATTTCCCCTTCAGTGTATGCATCCAATACTGCAACCGAATTTGGTCGAGCAACCCAACGGGAAATCAGAATCTCTCTGTGTTTGTGTGTGCGTGTTCTCGTCGTTCCATTTTTGTAATTGACCCTCAATCCAGGCATCTTGGAATGCTTGTGTGCTCCGCGGAATTTCTTCTAGATTGTGTGCTTTGCAAAAGTTGACGAGTTAAACGTGTGTAAGACTGGGCTGCGTTTGTCGGAATCCCTACTAAATGGTTTGTTCGCTAAGTAGAGTGCACAAAGCTCCTGACACTGCGGAAAACCCATCTTTTTATGTTTTCTTGTGTTATCCATCTTTGGAGGCTTTTCTACCAATCAATGCATTTTGAGTTGTTAGCTTTATTGGACCAACTTAATGTGTGTTATCTAGCAGATTTGACACTAACCAACACAAGCGCTCAAACGAGCAAAGACCACGATGATGCCTGACATAATTTAATTGTAAGATGGCTTGATCCTCTTCCATCCAAATGCATCTAGCCGAAAACATCCACTCCATTCTGACAAAGGCCAAATTAGTTTTATGAGCTTATAAGAAAAGCCAAATTCGATCTAGCTCGTCAAAAGCTCATCCTCGACCAACAACTGTTCAGCACAAAGATTATAGGGACAAAGTCGATCACACGACACATCGACATGTTTAACCGTGCGTTGACCTTGCAAGATACTCGTCTAAAAGCATCAAAATCGATGATGAAGTCGAGGGATTCGCTCTCGTTCCAAGCCTCGCACTAACTTAGGCGACAAGTTCCATCTTGGTGTAGGAGATTTAGAGACAATTGATACCGTGACCTTCCATCGATGAAAATTGCCTAAAACCATTCTTCTCTAAGGCACTAGCATTGAGTAGTAGTAGTCAGTGCACAATAAAAACAAAGGAAGAAAACATTACCATCCTTCAAAGTTATGCATTAGAATGTGGGCTCTTCTAAATCAAACTGTGTCAGCAATTGGTGATTCAAGTAACTCTTGTTGCCAAACCACCACCAACATAAATCGTGTCGATCGAGCGCTTCTAGATTGTATACAATTTAAAAGATACACACAAGCGCCATGTTTAACATGGTTTTTCAAACAGCTCAGACAGTGCCAGCTAAGTCTGGCTACGAGCTGCCAACTTGTTGAAGATGAGGTTGCCCTAATTAGCTCACAAACAAAGCAGGCTTTTTCTTTTTAGGTATCAAAGTGTTGTTGAAGTTTGACTAAACCCTAAAGCTTAAACCCTAAATTTGATCAAGGTATACTGTTTGGCTTAAAATCTTATATATTTCTCTTAAAGCCATAGTTGTTGTCTCACTATCACATGCCCTCCATGTTTTATTATCACTTGATACTATGGGTGTCAAAGCGCAGCACACTAACCTTGATGATATGTCATCAGATTAATTAATCTTCAAGCCTTCAATCCTTCGTTGGGCAAGAGCATGATCCACGGACATACAAATCGCGTTGTGCTTTTAAAAACATCATCCTAGTATAAGACCTTAAGAAGGCAACTTAGACCAACACAAGAATCAAGATATGAGCACAAGTAATCGACAAATCCGGTCAACCACGTAGGACATGTAGTTAGCTTGTCAAATCCGGTCAATATACCATACAATTGCCACTTCATTGCCAAAAGTAAATATAAAATGCATTATAGCAAAGCAACCAATGCATATGGTGCCAATTTTATGTTATCCCCCTCTAAACCACATTCATTTTTGTCAAATAAGATTTAAACTTGTGACCTTCAATTTTGCTAGCCCTTCGGATTGAAGGACCAAGATCGTACAAATTTCAGAAGATTGAAGGACCAAGATTGAAGGACCAAGATTATCCAAAGTTCAGAAGATAGGTCGTACATCAATCATAAGCACACATTTCATACTAGATTGTACAAATTTCCATCACAAGATCACAAGATCACTCGAAGGCAAGCTATGTGTAAAGTAATCTTTATTACTCACAATTTATACAAATACCCGACCATTATACAATCAACCTCCTTGGCTTTACATACAAGACTTATGCCCCTCCTTTCTTCCCACAAAATCGTTATGGTTATTTACAAAGTGTCATTATAATACATACATGACCAATAAGACATGAGATAAAAGTAAAATGACTCCATATTATTGCTATGGATGATCTCCTCAAAAACACACAAATAGACCAGTAAAGGGTCTAGAAAGTGTTTCATTGTTTTTAAAAAGAGAAATGTGACATAATATACAAAGTATACACAGATGCCACATTAATGTGAACTCAAGTTTCTATTACTATGAACCAAGCAACAATTATTGTGGTATGTTACTTTTTCACCAAAGGTTTCTCATTATAACCCAAAAGGGGATAATCAAGTGGATAATGGCGTTTATTTTATATGAAACCTTATCAAATAATATAATCTGATAATCATTTTTATGTAAAGAAGTTCACGATTTTAATGTGAAAAAACCACCTCGACAATGTATAATATTTGAAGCAAATCTTAATTGTGCCATTGCCATGTGTTTTCTTCATACCTTTAAGGGCTTAGTAATATGCACCACATAAACATAATAAAATGCTAAATAATATTAGGGTTCACATGCTTTCCACATGGGAGAGATGAGAGAATGATTTATTATTTGTTGGAACCACATGAAGTTATACAAATGGCATCATGTTCTATTAAAGCAAATCAATCACTTTACTTTAAATTCCATGTTACATTCCTAGATTCCCATTGAACCTCTAAGGATTCATATCAAATGCGTTAAACGAGACTTGAAAATTAGATATTGAAAGTTTGAAACTTGACAAAGGTCTAGAAGCAATCATAATATCTGGACTTATATCATATACTCATGAGTAATAATTAAATCACAGCTTCTTGTGCGGCAACAATTATATGAACCATCAAACAAACTTCGTGTGATTATACACCATTGCACAAGGCAACACAATTTGTCAAACTACAATTAAAAAAGTGTCTTTGAGAGACTTTGATAGCAATAGACCTTCTGTAATCTCCATCATTTCCATTCCAAATATCATATAATGCAATATTCAATCCTATACTACCAACAAATGATGGTGTTTATCATTTTCAGCGTACTCATATAATTGATTACTAGATACACAACATTATTATACACTCTAAGTCTCTCTTTCTCTTTCAAGCTCAAGTACTAGTACTACATCAGAGTTGCAATTTGCAATCGAGTAGTGGCACACAATGTCAGTCATTAAGAGCTAATCTAAGCTTCAAAGTAATTGCGAGTAGTACATGCGGTAGAAGCCTTTAGGTGGGATATGAACCAACTCAATCATACTTGGAATACCACATTAAGTATGTATGGCAAGAGTTGTGATGATCATTAAATATCTGTAAGAAGAGGGAGCCTAGCCATAGATCCATTTACATCCACAGTCCTTTCAACAAGAAAGTCCAAAAAGGAGTGCCGTAGAAAGGGAAAGTGTCCGATATAATTCAGTGACAGTTATTCATGTATAGCACAATCATGTAAGCATATGCAAAAGCTGAACTATAGACACATTAGACAAAAAATCTGTTTGATTAGATGAAAAGGCAGAGGATACCAAGCATCAGCCTAGCACAGATGACATCTCAAATGGCTTAGGATTAAGCTAAGTATGTTGTCGGCCGATTATCGTAACTTGGAGACTGAAGATTCCTCTCCATCAGAAGTTGACCAAAGGCCTGACAAAGGTATTTCATGCACATTCTCAACTGGCCAAGTACCATGATTGCAAACAAAATGAGTGAAAGATCGATAAGGAATGAAACATCAGATAACATTTGATGTCTCTCTCAGCAAACCAACATGTAAACAGATGATGCAAAGAGCGAGAAATGTACGGATGTGTCAAAAACTCGCAGACAGCAAACAGATAAGCTATGTAGATATAATTAAGATGTGGAATATCTGTTGGCGTCTTGAACAAACATATGATTTTGTAGCTATCCCCAAAGAAAAATAAATAATCGTCTGCCTAGTTGTTTGAAGCCTTCAATACATATACATACACATGTATAAATCAAAATCTCTACCTTGTACATTTGCACAAATTTTGCATTTGCACCCTTGTACAGGGCAGATGAACGACACTACTTACTTTAGATAGATAGAAGACCAGCAGGGAGCTGGCTTTTTATGCTTTGCCGTGTTCACTTTAGCTCAATATATAGCCGATTATAATCCCAAGCAGACCAACAACGAGGACAAACCACACAGGGAAGCCCGATCTATTTGTTTGCTGTGATGACATCCGGGTTATCGATGCCTGTTGATTCCATAAACAAAGCCAAAACATTTCTTGGTTGTAGATATTATTATTGTTCTTGAGTTAACCCTAATCTACACATATACACAGCACTCTTTGAAGGCATAAATTCCTTTCATTTTCAGATCAATGGCCCGCTTTAATAATTTCAACCCCATTTGAAAATGACGATTCTACATTCATATCGTATCCCCTTCACAATTGTTACGTCAATCAAACCTAGAAAGAATATATATATCAACTATCTTAAGTGATCTCACGTGTGGCAGACCAAAAACTTCAACTACAACAATCACTTACAATTTCAGCCTGCAGTTGTTGAGACTTTGCTATCGCCTGGTGTTTTTCCTCGTTTAACTTGGCAAGTTGAGCTCTCATCTAAACAATAATTTTAAACTGCCAAATGAATACCATTTTCGCTTTCACAATTTAACAAAAGAAACAACTAATCCAAATCTGAAATTACACCTCAGCTAGTCGTGTCTTCTCATGCTCCATATCTTTGGCCTGTGTTTTATAAACAAAAAATTCCAAAAATTACAAAATTAAAATAAAATAAAATAAAACCCCTACCCCTAACACATATAACCTATAGGAGCTTGTCTTTTTTTATATCTCATGTACACGAACAAAAAGTTTTAAGAGTAACACTTGCACACATAAGACCTCTACGTTTTTTCTTGTGTAGAACAAGTCTGTCTTGAAAGTAACTTAAATTTTCTTAAACATACTACAGACATAAGAGATCTATTTTACATAGGATCCAGTTTTTTGCCTTACAGAATCATATGCATTCTGATCACTGGTGTATGGTGAAGCTGGAACGTTTAATAATTCAGCCATCGAAAAGACAGGTTGAGCTTGAGATGGAGGCGGAGATGGGGCTGGGGCTGGGGCTGGTAAGACATAGATGACCTTCAGCTTCGCCTCAAAAACCTCCTTCCCTGGTTGTTTATTAAACTACATACATGCAAACACATGAAAAAATGAAGTATGAGAACTCAAACTAAAACTTGTGGCAGGAAATCCAGGTTCTATGAATATCTAGGTGGATACAGTGGGCAACAATCTAAGATACTTGGCATACAATATGTACGTATGAATCTCCTTTTGTTTCAAAGCCTCAGAATACGTCCTCTACATCCAAAACATTAAATATATTATTGTGCCAAAACAGGTCCACGAACTAGTTTCTTCCATCAGTCAGAAGCACAGTGGGAATAACCAAGGGATACGCTCTTGAGAACACAAAAAGGATGAAGACAGTGATTTGGTAATGTCTAGCTATGCAATCAAACATGAACTCAATCTTGACTCTAACTGCCATACAATCTGTTAAAGCACATGTGATAAACTCATGGATTTTGACAGGGTCAGTTGCAAATTTATCTAGCCATTTGAACCATATAGATTTTTACTATTAACCCCAAATGTTGTGTAGATATTGAGGTATGAGAAATATCACACAAACTTCTTAATTTTACGAAGCAGGCTACCAAAGTAACAATCATTGTATTAATTACACTCAGGTTTAATAAATTGAGAGCGCAATTACCCATATACTCAGCCAATGAGCTTGAATCTAGGTATTAATCATTTATCCACATAATTGGAAATAGACTTACCAGCTCTGGTGTTACATCACCATCTGAAAGACCTTGAGCTACCACACTCTGCACAAGGAACTTATCTTTGCATTGCAAATCTGATGGAATCTCCTGTTGTGCTTGCATGGTAACTGCGATTTTTACATAGAAAGCTGATCAAAGCTTTTACTACATTGAGGATTTAAGAAGCACTTTCCTTTTCATCCTATATAACTCCTTTCAGTTATTACATACATTTCAGTATTGAAGAAACACTTTCCCTTCGATCCTATATTATATTTGGCCAGGAGCAGTTCATGCACCGACACAAGTGTTTCCTTAAGTTCTATATTATACAGGTAAATTGTGAATTAAACCTCTAAAACATTTAAATGTTCACAAAATGCAATTCCTAAGATTCACAAGAAAAGAAAATAGATTCAACAAAAAGGTTTGACGAAACACAACATCATATAACCATGCATTTTTAGATTTTCCACCTGTAACATCACAAGGCACTCCTGGATGCACAAGTCCAGTGTTGGGTCGAACGCAATACTTCTTTGGAGCAGTGGTTTTTACCTACCAATAACGAAATTCTCAAGTCATTAAATCTTCTTTCCCACAAAAAGGAACAGGAAA
This sequence comes from Azolla pinnata, assembly GCA_037176905.1. Classification (NCBI taxonomy): domain Eukaryota; kingdom Viridiplantae; phylum Streptophyta; class Polypodiopsida; order Salviniales; family Salviniaceae; genus Azolla; species Azolla pinnata. The sequence continues at coordinate 8,514 of JBBBWG010024502.1, forward strand.
ACAGCAAAAAAAAACATAAACCCTAAACCCTCCTGTTTTTCTTCACTGAACTTGCACTAATGCTAGCCAAACCTAAATCACAATAACTTAACTCTAACCAAAAGCTGACAATGCAGCATGTGCTTTGAAAAAATATAGGCAAAACTTGTATAGACCTCTATAAAGCTCAAGTAGAGCATGAATTTTACCCACGAAAAATTAGAAAAACCCTAATGGAAAACTCTTTAAACATGTACAAGATAACACCTTACAGGACCTATACAAAGAGAAAAGAGATTCAACACGATTCCACAGTTTTATCTCTAAGACAATAATAGCAGGGAATTCAAGAGAACATTTATTCGCACATCTTTCAATCAGAAGGCTTCAATCAAAAAACCATCAAATTACTTTACTTGAGCAATCATATAAACAATTAATTACATGTAAGAAATCCTTTGAACAATATTTTTGCAACTACAGTTACTTATACATAAGTCTAAAAACCGTCAACAAAGAACTGTTAGCTAGTTTTCCTGCAATCACACGAGCTGCCAGGGTATGCATGCACATACAATGGCACCTGAGTGTCCACATACAATGACACCTGTGTGTCCACATACAATTAAAACCCGAGCATCAACATACATAAACATTCCAGCATCCACGTTCATGGAAATTCGAGCATCTATACACAAGGCCACTCGAGCATCTATACACGTGGCCACTCGGGCATCTACACACATGGCCACTTGAGCATCTATACACATGACCACTGGAGCATCTACACACACGGCCACTCGAGCATCTACCACACATGGCCACTTGAGCATCTATACACATGGCCAATCGAGCATCTATACACATGAACACTCGAGCATTTACACACATGGAGAACTGAGCACACATATCCATGGGGACCTGAGCACTTTACACAAAAGCAAACCTGGGCATACACATACATGGGCATCCGAGCACGCACATACAAGGGCACCCGAGCATACACATTCATGGACACTCGTGCATACATACGCATGGACACCCAGGCATCTAGTGGCAAAACTCCACCATGTGCATGGACATCTGGGCATCCACATTCATAGACCCCAAGGCATCCACATGCATGGACACCGCCGCATGCACATGCATGCAGAGCTGCACAATACACCTTAGCTTACACAATACAATCATACCCAAACATGCATGCATAAAGACACACAAACACCCCAACATACACACGTGGACACCCCCAAATACAGATAATTAGTACATAGATACTCAAACATACACATAACTACCTTGAAAGCTACTGGATCTTCTGTATTGTTGATGAGCTTCAACAAGCATGGCAGTTGTTTCCCGACCTCGACTGGAGATCCACAAGAAACGGAGATGACAATGAAGCAAAGAACACAAAAAGAATATAACTCTTTCCGTAAAACAAATCCAAGATTCCCTTTAATTCTTCCTGCACTTCATTCAATGAGTGTTCTACCCTTTCACAGTTACATGAGGGAGATGATGAGGAATTCTAAGGTGCATTTGTTAAACTCAATGGGAAGCCCGGATTAATACCTGGAAGGGAAAGGAAAAATATGCAAAAGAGATGCAACGCAATTGCACTAGTAGTCACGCGGTATTAATCGTATAGAAATATTAGTAGAAGAAATTTACAAGTGAATTTGAGATCTCCAGGTTGAACAGAGAGAATCTCAGATCGCGTCTTCATTTCTTCTCTTTATCTCTCTTATCTAGAGCTCTTCACTTCTTGGCGATGAATGGCAATGAAAGTGATGATGATGATGGCGACGATGATGAGTGAATTAGGTGAAGGCAAAAGCTCAGCAGTGGCGTGAGAAATGGGTCTCACAGACACTCGATTCGTGTGGTTCGCACAGCATCCCCACCTGCAGCGGAAAAGATTCAAAGAAACAAAAGCAATGTGCAAGTGAAGAAGAGAAGCTCGGAGATCGACGTCCATACATACAGCTGCAGGTACACATCCCCATGCATGCATATAGAAATTCAGGAGAAGAAGAAAAAAAAGCTCGAGCTTTGGAGCTTTCCTGTGAAGAAAACGGACAGATCTGAACCAGATCTCGGGTCCGCGCAAGCAAGGCATGCAAGGTTTCTGAGTTGCAAGCAGCCGAGAAGCCAATGCGGAAGCAGAAGCAGCGGAGGGGGGGAGGGAGCGAGCGAGGGGAGAGGAAGAGGGAGGAGAGAAATGCCTTTCTGTTCTGCGGTGTGTCTGTGCGCGTGCAGACTTGAACACGAAGGAAGCAAAGGAAAGAGGGGGGGGGGGGGAGATCAGAATCGATCGAAGAAGAAGAAGAAGAAGAAGAAGCGGAAGCAGCAGCGGACGCAGCAGCAGAGGAATCAGAAGAAGGATCAGAAGAAGCAGAAGCAGGAGCAGGAGCAGGAGCAGAAGCAGGAGGAAGACGAAGACTGTCTGTGTCTTTCCTCTCGAGTCTCGACTCCCGGCTCGGACCGAACCTGATCTGACCTAACCGAACCTGGTCACCGAACCTGACCTGACCGAACCTGGTCACCGAACCTGTCTTGACCTCAATTCTTGACTTTTTCCCGACCTAATCTTGACTTTTTCCCGACCTAATCTTGACTTTTTCCCGACCTAATCTTG
>JBBBWG010024513.1:0-11120 GCA_037176905.1 Azolla pinnata
ATGCATATACAGATGAATATGATCTATTTTATCTGCATATACAAGTGAATATACATGTATATATTGATGAATATGTAGGTATGTATGTATATACAGATAAATCGATGTATATAAGAGGAGACAGACAAGTAAGAAGTGAAAATGTCCCACATGAATAGTCATAGACAGACATCTTGTATAAATAGGCAGTGAGAGCTTAAGTTTCTTGATCATCTTTTGTGTTCTGAAATGAAGAAGCTTTTGAAGATAAATATGTTCTCAAATTGAGAACAAAAATAAATGTATAAAAATAAATTAATGAAAAAATGTTTTTTTAATTTAAATATTTTTTAATTTAAGTTTGTGAATACACACGGAAATAGATGCGGTAAATTCGTGTATATACGCATCACTATACTCGCGGTAAAGCTCGTGTATATATGGCAACAATAGTCACGACAAAGCTTGTGGCAATTTCGCGGCAAATCTGGCAGTAATTTTCACGGCAATGCTCGCGGCAATGCTCGCGGCAAATTCGTAGAAATGGAGCGACAAGGGTCGCAGCAATGGTCGCGGCAAAATTTCACGGCAAAATTTCGTGGCAAACCAAAATGTCGTTTGCCGCGAATTTCGCTGCGACTTTTTCTAAAATTCTGCAAATCATTTTTCGCGGCAAATCTCATGGCAACCAGCCCAATACCTTGTAGTGTGAGTAGGGAAGAATTTGCCTCTAGCAATGGAATAAACCACGACAATATCATGCCAATCAATAAAGTGCCCACTAACCCGCTCGAGATGCATCCATTGGATAATGTGAGATGCATTTGAATTATCGACCACACTTGATTTATAAAACCTCGAAATGTGCTCTCGAACCATCAAATTTAACAGGGAGCTTGATTTTGGGCTCCTTTAGAACTCCTTGGCCATCGACTTTTAGTTGTTGTGAAGCTATTATTGTCGGCTCTAATTGTTGAATCCTTCGTGTAAACGGATCATGTATTTGTTGTTTCTCATCGATTCTTTAGCTCCAATGAGGCAAACTTGTTTTTGAGATTCTCCATTTCTGTTACAAGGGCGAGGTATTCTTGTGGGTTGCCAATAGTCATGGCTACTTACTAGTGTTTGTGGAAGAGGATAAAGGAGAAGAAGTTTGAATCAAACTATCGTAACCAAGCAAGAGATTGAAGAAAGATGTAGGAGAACAGAAGAAGAGAGCAGCGCCAATAATCGTGGCTACTTACTATTGTTTGTGGAAGAGGATAAAGGAGAAGAAATTCGAATCAAACTGTCAGAACCAAGCAAGAGATTGAGAAAGATGTAGGAGAACAGAAGAAGAGAGCAGAGCAAACGAATAGGAGAAGAATGTGTTTAATTAGAATAGAATGAATACAAGATGATTTGGATACAATGTAGGCTTCAGGACCTTAAGACTAGTGCTAATTCGAACTGATTTGATATTATCTACATGTCTTTATTTATAGGTTCCTATAGAATAACCTAAAGATTTCTTGAATGTTCTAGACTTATAATATGATGTTCTAGAAGATTCTAGAACTATTGAAGAATGTTCCAAAGTTTTCCCTGATACAATAATTATTTATGAATAATAATTTGTCATTTCATGTTATGGTTGATGGTTAGGCTTGGGATTATGTGGTACAAGGTCCTTAGTTAAAGTCCATACCGTGTATATTCATAATGACATTACAGTATATTTAAAATGCCCATACTGTGTGTGAAATGCAATTTTCCATTTATCACCTTTTCAAATACATAAAAGATTATATGCACCCCGAAGATAAACTTTAGTAAAATATTTCACACCTTAGAGACGTTCCAACATTTTCGGGATGAGAGGTACAAGATACCAATTCATGATTATAATCTTGTTGAGGCCTCGATAGTCCACTACTAGATGCAAAGAATCATCTTTTTTCTTCACAAAAAAGATGGGTGCGTCTGCTGGAGATTGGGAGTGCTTGATGAATCTAGATGTAAGATTATCCTCGATGTAGTTATGAAGTGTCTCTAGTTTTACTGGTGATATTCCATAAATTGGTCCAAAAGCAGGAACTATGTTCAATAGTACATTGATAGGACAATCATAAGAATGATGTTCCGAAAGATGTGAAGCCTTTGTTTTATAAAAAACGTCAACAAACCTAATATTCCTTCAGCAATATTGTAGTCATTTTCACAATAGAGATAGATACATTTGGATAACAAAGACTATTTTAGGATTCTCCTTACTAGACTGTATGAACTCTTGTATAGAGATTGAAGGGGAGCTGATGGACATGAAGTATAACTAGAAGAATAATAGGGTGTTTGATTGACTTGAGATAATAAAATGGATTTTGAATTGGTACTTGGATTGGAAAACATTTTTATGTTTGAACAAGAACTAGAAGCATGACAAGGGACATGAGCATGGGAAAGGCAGGAATGTGCTACGTAAGGCATCCTCATGATCATGACTCATGAGTGTGGTTAGGGACCAAATGAATATCTTGATCTGAAGAGAAATGAACTTGGCTTGGAGATTGTGTGCCAGTCAATTTTGGGGTTTAATAATTCTATCTTAAAATACTTGATGCATGAGAGCTAAAAATGAGGCTAAAAGAAATTATACATAGAGTTTCTTAACATATACTTCTAAAGGCACTATAGAATTTGTTACCGCCAAGTTCTTAAGTATATGAGTTCATGTAATTGGTTGTCATATATGTTGTTAGTTTGCTAATGTTTATGAAGAAGAGGCCAAGAGAGTACATCTCAAGTGACTGACAATCTTTCAAATCAATGTGGCAAGACTGGACTCATCGGGGCAGGCTCAACTAACTTCTTCAGGTGGTCATGTGTTTGTACAACTATTGTTAGTTTTGTCGGAGTGGTCAGTCATGTAATAGCCATACTACTAGTAGGTTGTGTCACATGCATGCATTGCTCTTTCTAAAGTATTGGTTACACCGTACTAGGAGGCAAACACAAACAAATGTGAATGTCATCTCCAAAGTTCTATCTCTTGACCGTTCTTACTCTTGATTTACAATCACTCAAATACAATGTGAATCAAGTTAAATTGTGAAGCAGCACAATGCGCCATAATGGAAGGGTAAAGGGTGGACATACAAATGGTTGGTATATGGCTTAAAAGATAAGGTTGGCCTTAGGTGGTTGAATAAATCATGTAACCAACCAAAATCACAAGGGGAGATGACAGCCAAAATCAAAGGCTTCACTCTGCTCATTTGGACCTTCACAGTTATAAATCTTATGACTTTAATGTCTGACAGTCATATTTGTTTATCTTGCATTAGCATAGCCTGAAATTCTGTTATATAAGGAATGGCAAATATTGTCCACCATTAATACTCTCCAGGCAATTTTAAAACGCCACGATTTAATACTCTCCTACTTTCTCATTCTGAGATTTTTTGGGGCTCAATCACAAGATGAATAGTAAAGAAGAAAGAGATTGGATGAATAGTAAGGATGCATATACGTAAATTCATATGAATCAAAATTCAATTCTATGAAAAAACTAGGTAGTTGATGGACGAATCTTCACAATTAAAGTGGAGTTTTTTCCCCATATTTCAAAACCCTGATAAAGAAGGGCAAATGGGATGGATCATTAAATAAATGGAATGGCATTCTTGGCATTACAAATATCTATGTATGGTACACAGCTAGGTAAAACTTTCAAATACACAAATATGTTGTTACAAACTCACACAATGCCACATTTGGTGTGCCAGAAAACAAAAAGTTAACAAAAACCTGTGTTGGTTCCAGTGCTTCATTTGTGAGGTCGATTCGTCATCATAGGCATTATGCAAGCTTCTGCCTACTCCAACATAAATGGCTCTTAAACAATCCAATCCGCAGAACATCCCAATCATCTTGTATATCTAGAGTAGCTAAGCAAATGCTCTCTGACTTTGGCTTTGACTTTTCTTAATCATAGCATTATCACGGGCTCACTCGTCACACTAGCCACCGGAGTGTTACCTCGAGACATACGCTTTGTTGCAACTAAAGGGGGATCATGGGCCCAGGCACTACCTCCTGTTTCTTCATCACCTTCTTCACTCTCTTCCTTGTTTTGAAATGCTGGATGTAAGTATGCTCCATCTAGATAGCCCAAAATATCAAAGTTCGGATCAATTGCTCGCTCCCTGGTATCTTTAGCCATGGCTTCCTACAAATGTAGTAATTTCCCATTAGCATACAAGGTTAAATAAACAAAGATATAAAACAATTTTTCTTCACTGCCATTTTCTATTATAATGCTGTGTGAGAGATCGATCTATTAACAAAGTATTAAAGGTGGTTGGTTTCGCATTTATATATTATCGCTCCCAAAGAAATCCAAGTGCACACAGTAGGGGTAAGAAATGATATCATTTGTCATATACCAAAGGTGACTTTTCAATTTACGGTCGAAAACAAGATGCCTCAAACTTGGTTCTTAGGCAATTGTTGATCAACTAAAATTTTTATTACATCATATCAATGCAATTCTTCTTTTGTTTTGGAGAAATAAAAATACACTGACCTCTAATGGATACTTGCGGAAGGCAGGCTCAAAGCGGCTCTTACAATACAAGTTGAACGCAATGGTGAATATCGGTAGAAAGATTAAGATAGGTGTGCATTGAGGTGCCTTCTTTGTTGCAAGAAGACCCAATAACGATATTTGTTGCATGATAAGGCACGAAATGATTCTTGTATGTACGTGTGGCCAAAAGGCTCCTGCACTTTCATACTCTTGTTGGTACACATTGATTATCTTCAACCATAAAAAGCAAAGGAGAAAAGTCTTAGTTGAAATGATCTTGCAGAAAAGATTTGAATCTCACTAATGCAAACTCAGAACAGAGGCTTTTGAGGGAGGGATTCATAATGAAGTAAAATAAGGTGGCATTTTTAAGGTCTAAAAAAACATGGAGAATATGTCACCATATTTTCTTTATTATTACATTTTCCCTAAGTTTCTTTCACGTCTTATCACTTTTCCCTCAAAAGCAAAAACAAGTGGGGACAAATTTTTTTCTAGCCATATATACAGCAGCTCAAATAGGACACATAGATATAGTTGCTGCTTAGGTAGCAGGGCTACCAGCATTCGACAAAATAACGGAACTTCAGAATAATAGATAAAAACTCAGGTGCATTGTCAAAATAATTGGCCAATCAACTTCATACCTGATGTCGATAGACGAGATATGCAAATCCGAAGAACACAATGATGAATGGAATGAGGATAGGTGTGATAACGGAAAAAACAAGTCCGAATAAGAAATATAACAACAGTTGCGGAACTGTCTCAGGGAATCCAAAGCTCCCAGCATCCATGGCATTTTCCCTATCTTTCTCAGTTTTCACTAAGAATGCATTCTTCAAATGATAAATGATTAAAGGTTTTAGGCGAAGAATTTCAGCTGCAACTCCTGCCCATCCATCAATCATTATGTATGTAATGAAGAATAATCCTTTATTGGAAACAGCATCACCTATCAATCCTGGAATACTGTGAACCAAATGAATGAAAAACGTGGTGTCACTTGGTATTCCTCTTTATCAACATATGGCTAACAATTGGCTTTTGATCACAGAAGAGAAAACACAGACATCAGCTGGAAAAGCTTAATATGTATTATGAAAATAACTTCCCCCAAGTAAAAGACAAGAAAGTGATGTTTCAAGTATGAAGAATTATTAATAACTTTTCCTCGACAAAAGAACAATGCAATCAAGAATAATGCTTTATTGTAAAAAGCATCACCTACCAATCCTGCAATACTGTGATCCAAATGAATCAAAAACAGTGTCACTTGATATTCCTCATATTGAGCTTTTAATCACAGTAGAGAAACGTGGACATTAGCTGGAAAATCTTAGTAGGTACTATGAAAATAACTTCTCCAAAGTAAAAGACGGGAAAGTGAGAGCATTCATTTCATTAGTTTTCCACGACACAAAACAGTAATTGAGTCTCATCTTCAATTTATGGGATGCATGTTTCGTTCAATCTGTTTGTCATTGAATGAGGGTGAGAGTTACGAGACAAAAATGGCTACAAGTAAAAAATTTGAGAACATGTTCAAACAAAATAAATGATGTGAAGTTTGGTTAAGTAAACTGTGTGAATGCTTTGGTTATGTGCAAAACTATAATTTGTTTTACATTCCCAGACGCCTTCATACACACAAGCCTATACCCTTGATACAATATCTAATAAAGTAGATGCACATTTTCTCTGTGATAAACATCATGTCTTCAATTGCGGTATTTTAGGACTTATACAGTATGATGTGCATGATCTAATCACTGGAAAAGAAACATAGCTATAAAAATACCTCCGTCTTACCATTACGTTAGACTACACTGACAACGTTGTTCTATTAATAAAAATCCAACTATAATGTCTTTTATTTTATAGTTCTTGCCACAATATTTGCAGTGCCAACAAAGGATCTTGAGTTTGACACCCAAAAAGAGCAAACTAGGATGGCAGGTCCTACTTTGACTTCGACATTCTCTCTATCACCATATAGAATAGGAGACGTGAAAAGGAAAAAGAATTTATATGTAACGTGAAACAGAGGTGTTGTGCACTTCCAAGATAGAAAGACGAGGAATGAGAATGGTAGTTTAAATGAACAAAGCTAAGAAACGGTCAATTTCAGTTAGGAAAAAGAAAAAATGTTTAGGGTAAACAACATACCTCGCGGGTGGCTTGTGAATAATTTCTGATAGTTGTTCAGACGCTGATCCAGTCAATATACTTCCAAAGAACACAGTAACAACAAGGAACAAAAAATATTTGCCACCTGCCCTCCTTTCTAATGAAGATAACGAGGTAAATCCCTCAATTTTGGATATCAACATGAGAATCCATGGAAGAATCAAGAGAAAAATCTTCAATGCCAACCCAGGCAAATAACCTTGAATGAGTGAATTGATGAACTTTCTGAAATGACGATAGATGTTTCCAAGTTAAGATTCTGTTCAAGCTAATCAGTGCAGTAATGAATGGATCTCAAAAAAGCAAAGAGAAAAAAAGCCCCGAAAATACCCTTGCCATTATCTTTATTTCCCCAGATGCCCTTTCTTTTTATTTCCGAAGCCAGGGTCAATGGACCATATAGTGGCTCAATCAGCACATAAATCTGAAGGAAAAGAGGGTGGGTTGCGAGTTCGTGCAGCATAATTGCTTGCTCATTTGAGAGATCGCAGAACTTGGGGGTATTTGGGGAAATCAAGATAAACTTGGGGGTTTTCTGGAGCTATCCCCTCAAAGAGGTGCCACATTTACTTACACTTTCAAGATGGGCCTTAGAAAGTGGAACTTATTAGAAAGCTTATCCACGTTGGCCAATGATTGAACAAAGGTTATGGGAATCATGAAGAAAAACAACAAAAAGAACATGAGAATCGCCATCACAAGTCGCCGAACCGTGATTTGAACGAACGGGATGGAAAGGTTTGGCCAATAAACATCACTAGGCTCAGGGGCCCATTCAGTTAACCAGATTGTAGGATTCTTAGTTTGTTGAGTTTGAGCAGCTACAGCTGCTCCCCATCTCCCTTTGAATGAAACAAATGCAACAGGAAGAATTGCTTTGGGATCTTTCAAAACTCGAGTACGCTCCATTTCTATCTGCATAGGCAATAGGCTATGATTGTGTTATGGGAAAAACATCAAAATACCCCCTCCCCCCCTCCCCCAAGACACACACATATCTTGTGTCTTTATTGGAATACACCCCAGCTTTCAAAATATACATAAACACTGATATCCAAACAACAACGGAGGGTTTATTGCTCCAGTTCCGAACTCAGGAGTTCTTTTCTAAAGCTCCACAAGTTATGTGGGCATTTTTCCTTTGAACTGGAAAGACAAAAAAACAAGGTAAGCTCCGAAAATACGCTCATTTTTTTCACCTCGACAGTCTTTCTTTGCACCTCAGTCTTGTAGTAGTCCACCGCATTCACCCTTGTTCCCCATAAACCAAGAAAGCCCGTCTATGAAACGGTCATTCATCCACATATCAGAAACTGATGGGCAAAGCCCTTTGAATTCATTTTCTAACAGATAAATGCAAGAAGAAACGACCACCTTAGTAGTTTGTAAAAGTTCTGGGTGTCGTGCTTGTTTGTTTTCATAGTAATCCAACCAGTTCTGCAGCCCGTCCTTCTTTTTCACCAGTTTCTCAAGTTTATTCGCATTGCGCACCATCTATTATAAGATAACCAATGTGGTTTGACCACGTTATAAATGACATTAGCCCTTTCAGAAAAGAAGAAGAGAATGATACCTAAATGAAATTTTAACGCTTATGCTTGCCCATAAACATTGTTAAAACGCATATTGTTCTACTCGTCTAAGCCCTAGCAAGAAGACCTGATGGCCGATGTAGTAGTCTGGATGGTTCACTCGAAAAAAATGTTCCACATGAAGATTAGCACTTTCATCAGGGTCTGCAGGTATATTTGTAACCAAGACCTAAGAGAGTGACAAGATAAAAAATTACATAGGAAATGACATCACAGAATAAACTAGTCTTAAACTAATGAGTAAAATAATTGAAAATTAATTTACAGTAAATTGGTCAGGCCGACGGTTTTGTGCATCATTAAACTCCAGCCTCATCAGCATAACAGCTTTGTATTCTCTATATAAAGCTGCACATACCCATGCGGTGAAAACGTATGCCATAGTAACATGTGCCCATAGCCTAGCACATCAATAATACATGCAAAAAATAAAGCTGAAGTCAGAAAGGCCTTTAACTTTGATAAAAAAGTATATGCTCATCGATAGTTTTTAGAATATACTTTATAGCAATGGGTATTTCTTAAATGCATGTTTTGTAAACAAATTTGGCAAGGAAGTTTCTTATCACCTTAGAGTGTCAATTCACATTTAATGCTTTTGATATGCTCATAGATAGCAAGCAAATTATTGAGTTTGGCAAGCTTATAGGCTCTACCCGTACCCAAACCCCCCCCCAAAAAAAAAAACTTAGAAGCTTTAGTGTTTCAGCCCCTTCACATACAAAAGTTTTGACAACGAGGGTATCATATACCTTTTGGATCCATCAGGAACATTTCTTAATGAAAGCTTATCCATATCGAGACTCGCAACGGCTTTGGTAGAGTTAATGCTTTGCCCTGTTATGTTTATGGGTACAAGAATAGCCAAGCCCACAATCATCAATGGCACGAATATTTTGAGCCTGTCATTGTGATCACAGATGTAAATGTTTGGTTAGAGTGCACTCACTTAGTTTCATCCCCCAGACACTATCATATACAAGTATGTGAAAACAACAATGTCTACCTCCAAAATGACACACAATTAACAAAACAGTGAATTCCAGCTAAGAAATCCCCATCAAATATTGCATTATATTATGAGCATGCAGATAATATGGAGCCCCCAACTCCCCTGATAATATGGTAAAAAAAAGCCATATGTAGCATATGGCCACAAATTCAAGTATCGGCCGGAATGCAAAAGAGAAAGAAGAAACAAGACGTTGATAAGATTGGAATTGTATAATATGCAGCTATAGAAATTTTTATCTATATCAAACCTAAGACTCCCTTGAGTAATCAGTGTGCAGCACAGAATGGAACTCCGACTTAGACTTTCCATCAAAGTCTAGAGAGAACCGATGTGTATCTGTACTGCCAAATTTAGACATACACAAAATTTAGATATATAGACATGTACAACGTACCCAAGGATGTAGATTCGTAAGAATACAGCCGAATCTAGACCTGCATGTTGGATAAGCTCGGCTTCTGGCATGCTCAATGCCTCTTTCATCCAAGCAAGAAATTTCACATACACTTTCCAATTCAGATTAATGATGTTGGATAAGGACCTGAAACTTGTTTTCCCATCACTCCTTGCGCCTTTCAAATACCATTTCGGGTAATATACTCTGTCGTTAACCGGTTGGAATCGCAAAATTGCAAAGGCCACCAGGAATACAAAAGCACTCAATATGTTTATTCCTGCAGACACTCCTAGATCAGAAAGGCTCGTCATCTTCCCTCGTCACGTTTGTTTCCAAACCTGAAAATTTATAGCAGAGATATGGTTTAGGGTCTACGTACGGATGTGATCTATGTAAGCATGTATTATCTATGTGCATATGTATGTAAGCATGCAGTGCAAGTTGAATCTGGCAACAGAAGTTTCATGCAAAAAATCAACGTGGCGGACGACACTATGAACGATTTATATACAAGCAGCCATAGCTTCATCTTGTAACCGAAACATGGAAGATTTACAAAGATCCGAAGGCCACTTCTTTTTTATCATAAGTTGAAGAGTTATGAAGGTAGGTGAGGATGCATAACACCAGGCAAAATTTCCCCACACATACACAAAATACAAGTCAAGCGTGCGTACATGCATAATAATAAATGGCAGAAAGTTCACCAGGGAGATGATAAATTATGATCAGTAAGCCAGGTTTACAGAGAACAAAAATTTAGATGGAAGTCATGGCATAAGCTGAAACAAGAGAGAGAGAGAGAGAGAAAGAGCAACCACTTGATTGAGCAGCAAAGAAATCACATTCTTTGGAGATACACAGGCAACAATGCGTGTGCGAGTGGCAATTACAAGAAAAGAATGGAAAATTTTCCAGGTAAAGAAAAGAAGGCTTGGATGCAAGAAGAAATCGAAAATCGTGTGCAGAATATAGAGTTGAAAAGAGAGAAATCGTCCAGATGTGTGCTCAGGAAGTAGGGGTTGAGGTAAGGACAGAGGGTTTAAAGACAGAAGAAACATATGGTGGGCATGAATGGCATCTTCATCAGAGAAGTTTTCACACAAAGGAAGAAGGGTGCCCAAGACAACAAGAGCCCAAGCCCCGCGTGCGACTGATCTGTTTAGTTTTGTTTGTGTGAGACAGATAATGTGAGGAGAGAGAGGGAAGTAGCGAGAGCGAGAGAGCTAGTGACTGACTCGATCTTTCCTTCTTCCGTCGCCTTTACCGTTAGCTTTCCTGCTTCTCTTCTTTTCGGGTTTGCCCGGGTTTGGGGGGGGGAGAGGGGGGCTCTGGCTGTTCCTGGAAGAAGAAGAGGGAGGAGGAGGAGAGAATGAATGA
>JBBBWG010024535.1:0-11116 GCA_037176905.1 Azolla pinnata
ATGCTTATGCTATGAGCCTTATCCACTTGCGGATTGAATAGAGAGTCACTGAACAGTCAATCACAGAAATGTGGAGTTCTTTAATCTCAGCCAACTATCCTAGGAAACAATCTTCTTTCCTTGAGCAGAAAAATGTATAGATATCTCTTCTTGAACAAAGCAAAAGCTTGGTAGTTGAAAAAAGCATTGATATATATCTCTTCATGAACCAAGGGAAATGCTTGGCTAATTGTAACCAACCTTCATGACACAGTTCTCTGCCTAAATGTGTATCAATCCGTATGGGCTCAAAATGATTGACACAACAAAAATATGTCTATGGTACGAGGCACACTACTTTGAACAAGAAAAATAATACATTATCATATTGAACCAAATCATGAGTAAAGTAAAGAATCTTAAGCTTACCCCTGCTCTCGACAATTCTTAACGGCTTCTTTGAGCCAATTTGCAACACCAGGGAATGCATTCTTGAAGCGATTATATTTCATGGCTGCCTCAGCTACAGTGCATTCGAGTTGTTCTGCAAGAGCATTTACTCCCATTCCATATAATATTCCATATACAAGCCTTTTAGTATGTTCTCTTTGCTTAGCTGTTACACTTGTCTCTGCTACCCCTGTCCATCGTGCTGTTATAGTCTTGAATAGGTCTCCACTACGCCTGCTCAAAAGCTCTATGAGTGAAGAATCTCCAGAAAAATGTGCCATGAGACGCACTTCAATCTGGGAATAATCAGCAGATAGTAGCACCCAATCTTCCTGCGAGATATGTTCAAACTGATTCCTGATCGATAGCATAATTTATAGCCAGATAAATCTAATGCATAAAATAGACAGTACTTTAAAAGGAATAAAAAAATCACGAGGATTGATTGTGTGCTCCACGGAATATCTCTTGTCTGGAGAACCCTCAGATTGTTGCATAATGGTGAGATTAATGGGGTGCTCAACACACTGCATAAACAGGCAGGCAAAGTTGTTTTGAGAAACAATGTAGTTACAAAATCATACTCTGTACTTGTAAATGCGCCCTCTTTTAATAAAGTAAACAATCAGTATTTTTCTCTTGTTGATACAACACAAATAATGATAGTATAGTTAGCATGGACATTAACATAAATTTCCATTTGGAACACTGTATTCTATGTTGCATACTAAAACATGCTTATCATCATATAAACATATTTCTATATTAGAAACTTGTCATGTAAGCATGCTTATCGTATTCTGATGACATTCAGATAAATATACGAACCATCTCAATTCTTTTGTAAACTGTTTAAGAAAATAATATGTTGTTTTACCTGTAAATTCGGTTCCTCCATAGAAAGCCTCCCTGTTGCAGTCGATGTTTGCAACCAGCGCCCTTTCACATGATATATGAGAGATCGAATGGTGCCATTGTGGGTACCATCAGCAACAACAGGCCTGGCTTTAAAAAGGAGTGAGCCAATCGTACCATTAAGAACCTTCGAGAGAGTCCTATGCTCCTTAATTACCTCAACTATTGGATGTTGGCCCCTTCAAAATGAAAATACGGACAATAAACAAAAGGCACCGCACATACACCATTGAGAACAATACTAAGAAAAGGGCAAGCATACATTAACGCATCCAATGCCTGTTTATCAGTGGTCGGGTGTTGTTTCCCTTTGTTACATCCAATAGGAACTGGTAATTTTAGATGTGTGTATAAGACACTTGCAACCTCTGCAGGTACAGATAGTGAAAATAGCACCCCAGCAAGTTCATGAGCTCTTTCTTCAAGCTGCCTGATCTTAGTCTCCAGCTTTTGACGGGCAATTTTACAACCTTCTATGTCCACCCGAATGCCATGAGACTCCATATGTGATAATATTGAAACCTGAACACACACATGTTTAAGTCATCAAGAGGCAATATTATTATGCAAATTTATCCACAATGGTATCAAAGCAATAGCATTAACGTGTTTAATTCGTATTACCAAAGGCATTTCCTGGCGTAATAATGGTAGGTCAAGTCCTTCTGCAGTCAAGAGTTTCCAAACGACTGAATGTAGGACACGGATTTGTGCTACCCGGCGACAACATCCATTATGAGCAACCTGACACATTTGATTTATCCATCTACCATCTCTGGTTGCTTTTGCAACAACATTTCCTGGAAGCCTCTTCTTAACTTCCTAAAATGGAGAAGAACACCATGCAGCAAAACATTTTGCATTACTAAATTTATCATTCACATAACTCTAACCAAGGAGGTTATTCACACTCAATGATCACCTGTTCCAGGTTTAAAGACTGTGTGCTCTCTTCATCGGGCCACAGAAGCCATGTTGCAAGTCGAATATCCACTGGCGGTTCAGTGAAATTGAGTGCACGTAAGCGATATACTTCTTTGCCCATACTAGCAGGCTCAAAAATTCCACACACAGGTTGCCCTACTTGCCCTTGAGCCAAACAAAATGAAGGGTATCTAAAAGCGATAGCTTGGCTCTGCCAGTTCCAGGTTATTTTCATAACTCCCTCCTTAGAGAATATCATATCCAACTTTTCCCACCTGCTCTTTGCTTGTATGCAAAGAGTTTCAGAATTTATTTTTTTGTTCTTTGAGATAATTCCATCCCCAAAACTAACATAGTAAATAGGAGAACCGATCCAGCATACGGCAATACCTCTGACATCAATAAGAGTAGCACTATCTTTACCAGGTGAGAAATTTAAATCAAAAAAGAAATCTTTTCTTTCTTGCCATAATGAAAGGAACTGCTCAAATCCACCACTTAAGTCATCCACGTCTATAGGGCCCATGTTTAATCTATCCTCAGTGTTAGCCATAGATGCTTCACCTGAAACATTTTGACCTGCCTGTAAAGCATTCTGTGCACCCTCGTGCAGCTCACTTTGGCAAGGTGCAAGCCAATGCTGGTCACTGAACTGAGCTTTCAAACGTTTGGTATTTACTGGAAGTACAGTCTGATGTAATGCTTGCTCGTTCAAATCATTGTCCACTGTATCAAACAAGGAAGATGATTCATTATCTAATTCGATTCGCCTCTTAGCTAGGGCACTGTTTTCTGCTAGGGACTGAGACAAAGCAGCTGGGACATTTACACCAAGAGACCGCAATGCAGAGAATGCAGCTACTCGAGCTTCTTCTGCCCGTTCAAGTACTAGTTTCTTTGCACCATTCTGTACTTTTTTTGCCATTCCCATCTGTACCCGATGCTGGATAGCAGCTTTTGGGCCATCTGCTAGAATTACGCAAACGTGTTACTTTGATTACTGTCATGATTGCATGAATGAGTTCTAATCAAAATCAATACAGTTGAGTTCAAATATAAATATCAGAAATCACATGTTTATCTAGAATAATTGACCTCGTGATCCCCAAGAAGAAGATTCAAACAGGGCCTTTGCCAGTTCTGCTACAGAAGCTTCGGCGACAGCTTGAGGGGTTCGTAGGCCTGCTTTATATAATGCCCTTGCACGAGATGCCTTCGTAGAAAAACAAATACTGTGCATCAAGTTTATCATGAAGAGCAGAACTTTCATTTTAAGAAAAAGAAAAAAATCAGAAAACTATTACCTTAACAAACGGAATTTCAGCAAGTTCTACTATCTCTGCTCTTACACCAAACGACACACGACTTTGAAACTTCGAAACCAACCCCTCAAGATCATGCCACCCAAGTCTTTCACAAAAAGAAGAAACCATGGATGCAAATCTACCAGCGACTTCCTGAAGTGATTGCACCATTCCTCTTGCTACCTTGAAAGATTCACATATTTCCATCAATGGTACCTCCTGCACACATATTTTACAGGTGATGTTATTATCGAATTATATTGAATCTTAGAGAATGAAGACTTACAACATGATTTTATTTCAGCTACAATGCAAACACACCTGTACAAGGTTTGCAAGTATCAATGATACGAAGAAACGTCTGCAAACTCTAAGTGTTTGCTCCAATGCTTTCATTGGGCTTTTTTTAATTGTACTACGTAATATAGGTGAGCTCTTTCTTCTAGGACTCTTCCGGGTGGGTCGAGTATCAATGTTGGGAGCTCCATGCGCCATTCGCATCAAGAACGGTTCCATAACACCAACTCTGTTTCCAACTGCCTAGATTGCAAATGTTAGAGTCCAGAGCATTTTCTGCTGTATATCTACGCAGTCCAAGCTTAGCAAAAGCGTTTACTCACTTGATCCATTGGAGAGAGTTCCACAAACTTCTTGTAAAAAAGACTCCAATCTGGCTCAAGCTCAACATATATCGGAGTCACTTGATATACAAGGTGGAGATCAGATGCCAGGACAAAGCCCTCCCTAGCTTTAGCTAAGTCGTCAAACACTATCTACAGACAACCATTATGCCTCAATATTAAAAACCAGATCTGTAGTGTTTAAATACATTGACAGTAGTCCATATAATTTTTTCTTATTATGGAGTAAGCAGAAAATGGTTGGAGATTTCTAAGCAAAGACATTCGTATATACAGCAAACAACAAACTGTAAAAGAACCATCAGGAAAATAAGCTGGTAGAGTGAAGAATATGTATACCAATGATTCTTCTGGACTCAAAGAACTCCCAAATGCCGCTTTGCCGAGAGGAGTACAGCTGTACAATTCTGTACTCCGATCCCATTCCAGAAATTTACGGTGGCATAGCCAGTGCAATGAATCTTGTGCAGATTTTACCACTTCCTCGAAAGATTGTGTGGAATTCAAAAGGGTACACTTAACATAACGCTCAACATCATTTGCACTCTGAACTATTCCACCTGCAATTACTTCAAGAATGGCACGGGTCATGCCATTTTTGTCTTCCGCAAGACATGACAACAAAGGTTGGCATCCTTCATTCAACAAAGAAGACATCCTTTTTACTTCTTCGGGCTTGCAAATCAATATCTGGCAATAAAAAAGAAAATAAAAATTGCGGCTTGAAAATTTCAATTTAAACTGAAATATGTAAAAAAGAAGCAACCAAACTTAGAATAGAAGGCTGATACAAGGTAAACAAAGCACCTGTTTATATACATACAGGTTTTCATAAAACTCTTTGCAATTCCAACATATAAGGAAAATTTTGAGCATAAGAAAAGTTACTCCTATACTGAGATATGATTGGCACGGGTATATTCTTCCGAACACAATCCACCCAGATAAGAGCACACCCTTGAATAATGAACATTAAGACAATACCATACATGCCACAGCTCCCTAACAGGAGTTTTCGAACCCAGGTGCTTGATTCCTAGGTCGTGCACCGTGCTACCACAATGCAGAAACAAATGAGGGGCACCTTGGGATAATGCCCATAGGGATGCTATATAGCATGATCACTCGAGCATTGCACACTGTCTATCTCCTACAGCTCTTTGATATCCTATTTAATGCTTAGTATCATTTGAACTTGCTTACCAAAATTTCTGATGTTATGTTTCAGATAGAGAGCTTGGTGAGATATTATATGACTTCATTGTTGCAATATTTGGACATTTTGGCCTCTTTTAGATCTGCTAATAAGATATTTATTTCCTTCAGCCAAGTAATTCCATTGTTTTTCATGTGGCCTTTTTGTGTGGTTCAGTATGTTACCCCTGGCATCTTTCCTTTATCCTCAATCTGTCTCTCTTCAAGCATAGTTTCTTTCATATTTTATGCACTAATGAGGGAAATATTTCCTATTAGCTATATTCCTCTATTAGAAACTGAAGTTAAGGATCATAATGGATTATATAAAGGAGATGCCCAACAAATGTTTTATAGTTCAGATAAAATGTTATCCAGGAGAATCAACAATTAGGGTATTAAGTACATGATTTTTACAGGGTAGCATTCTGAGGGAGCTGTCTTTCATTAGACAACAATCTGGAACTCTGATTGATGAAATCAAACAGCAGTAGTTAGTTGAGATGAATAACAAACTAGTTATACATTATTGATCAACAATAAAATTTCATATATCAACAATAAAAATTCTCTAGCCTGTTATTCCTATTTAAGAAAGTTATCTTGAGGGCAGCTTACACTCTCTCCACTTGAGTCGATACCAGCACGGCCAGCACGGCCAGACATCTGCCTGTACCTTGTGCCATCAATAAAATCACGCCCAATCCTCGGTTGTCTGAATATAACTCTCCTTGCAGGGAGATTCACTCCTGCAGCTAAAGTAGACGTTGCAGTAAGGACACGCACGATACCAGAACGATAGCAAGATTCCACCATCTCTCTCTCTTCAACCTTCAAAAGCAAAAAGGTAAGAGACTCTTAATTATATTCATGGAAAATTTGTCACAATGCCACATTTTCCTACTGAACTTGTGAGCATGATACCTGTTTGTTGGAATTTACCAGAATGCTTTGACTTTGTATTTTATTAATTAGAAATTGTGATCCAAATTCTTCTTTCAAACTAGGTGTACACAACAGATTCATCAAAACGTAGCAAATCACTAGATCAATCTATTCTGTACTTGATTGATTTATCAGTGGCACATTATTTGATCAATTTGCCATAAGAGGCGCATCACTGCTTACCTAACCCAAGAGAGGGGCATTCCCTAATAATCAAATTATATTAGGGTTATGAATAATTCATTGATTATTCAATGTTTACGTACTTAATTTTACTATTTTTTAACATTGCGAATTTCAATTGATGGGTTCTGAATTCTTTAATTAGGGAATTACTTAATGTAGCCTTTGCAATTTTGGCAAATTGAAAACCAATCGGCTGCAATTATGGAAAATAAACTGAAAAGAGGCCATATTTTGACCATTTCCATTGATCTACTCGAAGCAACCTTTTGTTCAGACTGTAAAATCTGCATACCGTGAGACCAGCATGATGATAAGCAATACCCTTTGGTAGAGTTTCAGCTAGGACAGGATCCAACCCTGATGGACACTTTGCAAGCTCTTCCAATGCAGCTGCTGCACTTTCTGGTCCAGAGATAGTATTACGTAATCTTACAGCATGATCAGGGAGAAACTTAGCAACATGCTTGGCAGATGTTTCACATGCTTTACGGCTTGAGCAAAATAGCAACACAGAGTGTCCTTCTTGCACCACCTACAAACAATGTAAAAAATTTAATGGTGTAACACGTTCTGGTCGCATTCAGGTTCAAAAAAATAAAAAAACACGTCTGAACAATGGATCACATGATAAGAATTCGACTTTCACTACACCTCATTACATAATTCAACTATATGATCCGGATCCTTTCCTGCTAGATCAGCATTTTTTCGAATTGTTCTCACAACTTCCATATTTTTATTATAAATGACATTAGCCACTTTGATGTGTTCCACCAATGGAACAGGTCTAAATCCTGTCTCATATAGAGCTGCCTGGATGTAAACATTAACCTTGGGTTACAAAACTTATCAGGAATATAAATCTTTTAGTAAAACAAAATGAAAATTAAAATATGACCTGCAACCAGGAAGCAACTGCTGAAGCGTTGGGCATTGTTGCACTCATTCCTATAATCTGCAGATTCTTACCACTATTACCATCTTTACATACTTCAGTAGTGGTACTCTTTCCCTCTCCAGCAACATATCGTAATTTTGTAAGCATAAGTTCCAGTAAATATCCTCGATCCCTGTCACCAATCTATTGGCACACCACATTGAGTGCTGAAACTGGTAACAAAAGAGAATATCATCCACACTGTAGATTTAATAGGTATACCATGTGAAGTTCATCAATAACAACAACAGCCAACTCTGGCAAACGCCCTTCTTCCAATAGTTTGTTTATCAAAGAATTTGCCTTTTCAATTGTACAAACTGCTATTGATGCTTCTTTTGGAAGAGATGCACCCCCATGAGTTCCAAAGAAACTGCTAACCCTTTTCCCAAGTGGCTCTAAAAGAGCCTCCAAGTGTTGTGCCTAATCAAGCAATCCAATAACCATGTTTAACAACATTCACAAACGCAGCAAATATAAGTCAGATGATCATGCAAGATGCGTGGATAAGTGAAACTATGAGATGAACTATCAACGTGCAAACTGGTTGGTATTACCAAAGAAAATGGTTAGTTTTAGAACCAAAATTGTTGGTCCCAATGGAAGATGAAGTTATAACAAAAATGGGTGTTTTCAGCATTTGTGATATTCTACTAGAATGCGTACATAGAAAAGACCAGATCTTTCATCCAAGTAGCTGTGAAGCTTCCATCTGTTGCACCACATTTCAGAAATTAGGACAAGGTTGTAGTAACTTTCAAGATGACTTACTGAGCACAACCATCTCATCACGAGACAAGGAATGTTCTCTGACCATCTACTCAAACACAATCAAATTCATGGATGAACCAGGCTGTGAGCATAGAACACGAGCTCAGTTTTGCATTTCATTGTTGAAATTTTCTTCTTTCTTTGACATTTGAGAATCCAACACACGTAAGGCTAGAGGAAGTGCCTTATAATGACTGCTTGTCATAGGGGTCATATTGGAACCCCATGGATGTTATTTTACCACCATCACTCTATGAGAGGAGACTCGTGTATACAGCCATGTAAGCACATTGAACTATCTAGTTCCAAGCATTTAGTCTTTGTTCATGTGGCTATGCATCTGTTCTGTTTTACTTTTCTTCCATAGTTTGGCATCTATGGAAGACAGCCAGGAATCATAAATTAGATACTAAAAATTATGTCACAAAGCTTATAAGTTCAACACCTCGTGTTTCCAGAATGTCCATGTCAATGCATGAAACTGCTGGAAAATATAGGAGGACCTATACAGCATCCACCTTATTGCTGTTAGACAAAGCTGAAACATTACCTTTTCATGGCAAATCGATACATATGGCAGAACCAGCATAGCTTTTTTTCCAGTTGATAAAACTTGTCTAAGCATCAATACTTCTGCAACAAGGCTCTTACCAGCACTATTTAAAAACAAGTTCATTTAGAAAGAAATATTGTTGTTTTTCCATTGGAAAATCTTGACAAGAGAAAACATACCTAGTTGACGCACTGTAGACTAAATTTTTACCTTCCAAAACCCCATCAATCCGTAAGCATTCCACCTAAAATAAATCATGCATTAGTACTCCATAAAATAAGTATACATTAAAACATGTACTCGTTAATTCTAACCTGCCATGGATACAGCTTTTTCAGCCCTTTTTTTGCATATACAGAAACAATGGCTAATGGAAGCCAATCACTTAGCTCCAGTTTCAACTCAGTATTGTCATGCTTTGTAATAGAACTTGACTTACATTCATCCAAAGTACCTTCAATTGGAACTGGTTTTTCACAGATGTTAGTTAATTTTTCTTGCTTTCCGTCTTGTCTCTCAGTAACATTGCTTGCCATCTGTCCTTCAAAGCTACGTGTGTCATTCTCATTCACAATCACTTGTGAACTCTTCATTTCTTCTGTGTTATATCTATCTGCCAACTTAACAGATAGGTTTTCAACAGGATCGCCTTCGACACTACTATCTGCATGGTTAGAAATAACTTGTGGGCTTGTGAAATCAAACCTTCGAACAGGAAACGGAGAAATTTCTTGGCATAAACTGTTGGAATGAGGCTTTATCTCTCCAATGTTTTCCCTCCGATGAGTATTTCGTAACAAAAGAAGGCCTGAGTTCGGCTGTGGAGTTTCAACATGCTTGGAATCCGATTCTGCTTGTCTATCCATTCCCTCTGAATCAGTAGATATATGAGTATTGGAAATTATCTTTGACAATGGCTCGTTACAAGGAGAAATCATGTAAGACTGTAAGTTTTTTGAAGCCTCCTCTGTTTGCACTATTGTATGAGTGAGTTCCTTATCTGGAATATCATCAACTTTAGTGGAGACTAGTTCATCTGCCCAATGGATGGCTTCATCCCAAAACTCGTCACCTGGTGAAAACAATGAACTTCCACCACTCCATTTCAGAGTGCCTTTCAGTCTTTCCCCACTATTTGTCTGTGGTGTAACGTAATTCTTCCCCGAAGGGTGTTTGAATGCATGAAGCACTGTGGGAGATTCAAAACTAGCAGCAGTGATAGTTCCTTTATTGGCTAAAGCTTCAAAACATTTAGAGCCGCTATGTACATTCATTGGGTCCAGTGGATTGATAATTGATGCAGAAACTTCTTCTTTAGAGATGTCTGTCAATAAGCATATTTCCTTGTTCTCTCCTGTAATTTTGGCAATGTTTTCCACTGAAATTTTGCTGGACGTAAATTGCACTTGGTTTTTCTCTATGAACTCATTATTTATACCTTCTGTTCCTATTCCTCGTGCCTCATTGGTAAATGCTTCAATATCATCTGCATCATTCGCGATGTCACTTTCAACACACAAGTCCTTCGATTGATGAGCCACACTACCCAAAACATTTATTGGAGATATCACCTTTGCTGAAGCAATTCCACTGCAGAAACGGCCATCAGCAAGTAGTTTTTTAGTTCAACAATCCAATAAAAATGCTTTTTCTGAATCACAAAGAAATAAGTAAGAGTGCTTATTGAAGAAAGATACCTGCAGCACATTGAAAGAAAGTCATTGGCAAATTGTGAAAGTTCAAACTTATGCTTATCATTCTGAAGTGAGCTACCTTTACTTTCCTTGACTTCATTATGGTGATCTAAAGCCACACATGATTCTTTAAGATTTTCAACTTTGACATCAACAGCCACACTGCCACTGAGTTTCTCCAACTTCTCATCTATAGCAGGTTGGATTTCAGTTTCCAAACAGATTTTATCACATGTATCCAAGACTTCTCTGTTAACCTGAGAACTGTGACCAACATGTAGCCCTTGTAAGGATTCTAAACCTTCATTATTTTCTCGCTTACGTTCAGTAGGAATTTTGATATGGGACTCTAACAGATTTTGTGCTCTTTCTACAAAATTTTCTGTCACGAGGTAGTTAGCCAAAGTTCCTCTTTTAATTGGAGATGGTGAAGTAGTTGAGGATGGTTTGGATCCATTATGTCTCCTTTTCTTCGCAGAGAAAAACTGCGAATACAAACCAGAAAATTTAAAAAGTCAAACATTTTCTATCAATCACTAAAGCTTTATAAACACAAGATCAATAAAAAAAGACCGGCCAAAGACTGTGTAAAAATTCAAGCTTTACATGCTCAAACATGTCCA
>JBBBWG010024546.1:0-11111 GCA_037176905.1 Azolla pinnata
AAATTACATTCAAGTTCTTCTTGAGGGGACAATGGCAGAGGGGGAAACGCGCAGGCGTGGATGGTGAGAGAAAGGGAAGGAGGAGCTTTCCTGCGATGGATCAGAGGACGAGGGAGAAATTTTAGGGTTAAGCAGCAGGGAGGGATTTGGGTCGAGCAGAAGCAGAAGCAGGAAGCAGAGCAGGAAGAAGAAGAAGAAGAAGAAGAAGAAGAAGAAGACGAAGAAGAAGAAAAAGAGCAGAGTTTTGCAGAGAGAAGGGGGGAAAAGAAAAAAAGGGGGAGAAAGACGATGGAGCTTCGTCACCGAGCCTGCAGCTTCGGTGGATCCCCGAGCCTGGAAAAAACCGAGCCTACGTGGCACTCCCGAGCCTGCTGAAGGGAACGCCCGCCCCCTTTTCTTCCACATTACCAAGTCACAACGCATCTTCTTCTTCTTCTTCTTCTTCTTCATTCTTTCTTTCTTCGTCTTTCTTCTTCTTCTTCTTTTTGTCCGCTTTCACACTTGGGCGCCGCCCCAAATCCTCCTCTTCTCTGCATGCATGTATGTATGTATGTGTGCATGTCTGCATGCATGTATGTATGCGCGTGTGTGTATGCGTGTGTGCATGCATGTGTGTGTATGTGCATATGTATGTATGTATGCATGCATGTGTGTGTGCGCATGTATGTATGCATGCGTGCATGTATGTATGTATGAGTGTATGTATGTGTGCATGTATGTATGTATGTATGCATGTATGTATGTATGTATGTATGTCTGCGTATGTGTGTATGTGTGTATGTGTGTATGTATGTATCTGTGTGTGCGTATGTATGTATGTGTGCATATGTATGTATGCATGTGTGTATGGATGTATGTATGTATGAGTGCATGACTGTATGTATGTATGTCTGCGTATGTGTGTATGTGTGTATGTGTGTATGTATGTATCTACGTGTATGTATGTATGTGTGCATGTATGTGTATGTATGCATACATGTATGCATGAATGTATGTATGTATGTGTGTATATGTATGTGTGCGTGCATGCATGTATGTATGTGTGCGTGCATGCATGTATGTATGCATGTGTGTGTATGTATGTATGTATGTATGTGTGCGTATGTGTGTATGTATGTGTGTGTATGTATGTATGTGTGCATGTGTGTGTGTATGTATGTGTGCGTATGTATGTATGTGTGTGTATATTGGAGGATTATCAAAGAAAACAATTATTAAATTACATTTTAACGCCTGCTAAAATAACAAAATTGCAAATTAACGTCCACTCTTATCTCCCCACTACAAATTAACACCCCATTCAACTCCGCTAGGATAACGTTTTGATTCATTCTATTCCTAAATTGGCTTCTCAACTAATTGAGCCTGGTTAGATTCCGCTGCTGCTCTGCTCGTCTGACAAGAGTTAGTAATCTTAGAATCTAATTAACCGATCAACGTGTTAATTTGGTGTCGATCGATCGATTTATTTGATGTTGATTGAGCTCACAGTTGATTGATTTGGTGCCAATCAATTAATCAAGTGTTAATCTTCAAAACTACGCGTTAATTTGTAATTAGTAGGCGTTTCATTTGTAATTCCTAATTTGAGTAGGTGTTTAAATTCGTAATTCCTAATTTGAGTAGGCGTTAATTTGTATTTCCTAATTTTAGTAGGCATTAATTTGTATTTTCTAATTTTAGTGGCCGTACATTTGTAATTTCTAATTTCAGTTAACGTGATATGTAAACGTTGTTGAGCAAATGATGATCCAGATACCGATGCAGATCAGAGTATATGTACCCAGAACAGAGCCCAGACATGGTGGTATTCAAGTGGGTGTCCTAAAGCGGTGGGCATGATCAGATTACAACTGCGACCAATCGGTGTGTCATCGGAATTGAATGCAGTGAAAAATTTCCGGGGCGAGGATGGCTCCAGGGCTTTTCTGTTGGTTGTGTAATATTGAATGGGCTCGAGAAGCTCTTCCGATTGTTGCTCGTCATCGACTTTTTCTTCTTCTGCTTTCTAGGCTCCGATCGGATGGCTGTTCTGCGGCAGAGATATCTCGAGCCAATGTTCTCGTATTAACATTCTCGGCGCTTGCTTCAGCGCTCTTCTTTAAACGGCAAATACATGTTTCCTCCCGGATGAGATGGACCTAGTCGAACAGAGAACTCTACTAGCACGATAAAGCCCCTGACATACACAAGCTTGATGCTCTGGCTCAGACTCGCAGACTCGCTCGCTATTTAAAGCAAAACTCGCAGAGGTCAATCACATGCCACGAGGAAAGGGAGGAATTGAATATCCATACAACAATCTGATTACGGGCGACTTGCCAACGTTATCAAGGCATGCCATGGAAGCTTCGATGTATAATAGTTTTGTTGGGCTACAATTTTGAACGACATTAGTTGTGTTCCATGCAAGTTGTCCCTGAGTTCAATTTTTCTTTTTCATTTTAGCCCTTTGATGCATGCAAAATGCATATTCATTGATACATCTATATGCATTAAGTTGACTGTGTGCAGCACATTGTTTACAATGACAAGATTCGGCGTATGATGCTTTGACTAGATCTAGAATCCTTGGCACGGCCCTTTGACCGACGTAAAATCAATAGATATTGTGTCTCATTTTGCTTTCCTTTCCACATTAGATGCATTTGATCACAAGTTCTCAGGTTTAAAACAACAGATCATGTCTCCTTTTCCTTCCTTGCCACACTAGATGTATAGATGGCAGATTATGCCTCATTTTCCTCCTTTCCACATTAGATGTGATAGAAACCATAACTGGATTTGACCATTGGCAGAGTACTACTCAAACTATCAAACTTAGTCTAGTACAAACTATTAACATGACATTGTAACATGAAACATTGGCAAATGTAATGCATGGGGCATGCTAATCAGTACTCAATGTAATGCAACATAATCTGGTAGTGCCAAAATTTACCTAGAGAATGCATCATGAAGAGTAATTCGTACCAAGCCGTCACTCTATTCATATTCACGATGCAAATACCGATCAGTGTTGAGTGAAAAAAATAATACATAACAGCAAATCAATGATGCTTCCTATTACTGACAGGGAAGCTTATCAACTTGTATCTTACAACAGAAAACGGGCAATAGACTTGCAAATATACTCATGCATTAACATTTTCTAAGAGCTGGTGATCATATTTATAGCTTATGGAGTGGGGGTCTCGTTCTCCTCCCATGTGGCAATCTTTTATTCCAGCAAGAGAGAAATATTGAAATCCACAATAATAATCGAACACTAGTTAATAGAATACATAACGTTAAAAAATGATTTTCCAACTTCTATTGACGCCAAAATGTTTGAATCAAATATTAACCTGTTGAGAGTAGAATAAGTAACGCGTTGAACGATTCTGCTCTTCAAAGTTCAAGGTGATGTAAAATACAAGTCTCAGAAACCATATCAAAACTTGGATCTATGCATAAACCTACTAATGAGACCTCCAATAAGAAGTATCCATCTTTGAGACTTATCTTTCAGCGTCCCGTCTGGTTTCTAATAAAGTCTTCAACAACTGTAATTTGGTTTGTTATGACAGATGCTTCTTCAACTGTGACTTTGTTTACACATTGAGTAAACTTGAAAGGTTCTCCTTCTTTACCTAGTTTTACTTCAGTTGGCATATCAGCATCTGAAACTGCATTCCGAGTAAGACGCAACTTTTCACTGCACAAAGCTCAAAATGATCTGTTAATAATTCGTTCACTGATGATTTGAACATGTTTACTATAAGCACAAGAGACAAAAGACATCATAGAAATTACATCTCTTTCTCAAGCTGTTTGCGGATGAAGTCGGGAGCATGTGCAGTGACTTTGTCAATTTTGTTGCAAATGATCAACACAGGAATTTTCCTTTTCACAATCCACGATTTAGATAATAGCTCATACAAGTACCTACACAGTATTAACTCATTAGAAACAGAGTGTCAAATAGCTAGAAAAAATCCTTGCTCACAGGGATACAAAGCTATCAAGGTTTTAAGGCCAATATATCTTTATTATATGCCCCTACCCTATCTGAAAACATTGGAAGATATCGTCAGGTGATACTGTCCTCATTAGCGATTCTAGGTTTAAATATCCTTAATGTTTTGTAAAGGGCACAGAATAGTGGAAAGCTGCTATTCGTGATGTCCATCACTGTCTCCAGATTATTCATAGCCAGGAATATCAGCTTTTGTTCTTAAGACGTTATATATGAGTATCCCTCCATGATGACATGTGTCTATCAAAGTTGAACAAGACCATTTAGTGGAACAATTTTATGTATGTATAAACACAGACAAATAGAGCTACAGTTTTCTCCATACTAAACTTGTATATCAATTGAAGTAATTCAGAGCCAGCAGTCAGCAATAAATTGCAATGCACCATTCTCAAAAAGTACAAAAAATGATAAAATCAAGTCGCAAGACACATTGCTACCCTGTAATGGACCTCAAAAAGAGCCATTGAGGGTACGAAGGAAATCTACCAACTGAAATGAGTTGCAAAACAAGTTAGAAAATACTCCCGGCGTGTGTCTGAAAGGCTTACTCTGCCGTGGCCCTGACATTGGAAATAAAATCTGCAGCATCCACTAGGAAAACTATTCCTCCTGCTTCAGGTAAAAATTCATCCAGTTTTGCTCTCAACCGTAAGTGTCCAGGTACATCAACTACACGAACAGTCTTCCGCTTTTCTTTCTGAGACAATAACACAGAAAATAATGTTACAGAAAGACATCTTCAAGCCTACCATAAAGTGGGTAAGATTCAAACTCAACACCCTTTATACTGAATAGCTTGTACACTCAAATAATGAGATGAAGGAACCAGTGGTCCTCGTAGTTTGCACAATGCTAAATAGTCATAGTTTTGAAGGATATATTATCAAATTGGATTCGATGTTCATGACTCCATTGCAGGCCGGTTGAAAAGATACCTTAGTAGTCTCAGAATGTAAAACAAAACGGTCAACATTTGGGTCCATGGATGTAACAGTACCCTTGTGTGTGGATCCATCTCGCAGCTACAAGAAAGATAATAAAAAAACAACTTAGATCACATTTAATACGAGGTACTACAAGGAAACAATTGATCATTCATGACTGATGAAATCAGATTACTTCACAACTGCCAAAATACTCATGTAAAGTCATTTGAGCTTTCAACAGGTGCATGTGCCAAAATAAAACGATCTGTTATCGCACAAGTGAGTGACTTAACAAGCACTAAGACCAGCCAAACGGATCAAGATCAGAGCGAGCACATCTTGTTCGTGTGGCCAGGACACTTCCACCGTAAGAAGCTTAATATATGCATTTATATACTCAATATTCCCCTAAATGTAAGATCCTAATATTACATTCTGTCCAAATTCTCGATTATGCAGGAAAAAATACTTTCATCTGGCACACCATAAAGATATGCATCTTCAGAGGAACATTATCCATAAAATGAACCTTCTCAATTTGTGTTCAAAACAGTACTTACATACTATTTAATACATACTTCCAAAAAAATTAGGGTTGCAGAGATGAACCTTGCACAGTAATCAAAATGTTCATTTTCCCACATATGCATATCCTCTTTCATGCCCGCCTTGAGCAAATGCAAATGCACATGAAGAGTTTTCTCTTGTATTTATGTGCCATATATGTAGCAATTGAGATCTTTGCCACAGTTTCCTGGGTTTGAGGTCAACACCTTGATATTATCACATGTTATTTTCAGGGAAATTGGTGTTCATTAAAAACTGAGTTTTCCAAGGAGCCAAGTTTTATTTCATGCATGGAACATTTCCAAAATTAAGAGAAAACGACGCAATTCACAAGCTCAAAACCCCCATCCGCATTTTCGTAAGCAACGGCTCTTTTCACCCAAATACTCGTGCAGACCTGATTCTTTTTCAAGAATTTTCGTCAAACAAATAGTTACAATGATTTCTTTCTTCGGATATACCAGCATTTAGACATGATTGTAATGTTACAAAAATCTGTACGTGGAAAACTTGAAATTGAAAATTAGCTGTAAGTAGTAAAGATGAACCTGATAAAATAACGCTGTTTTCCCAGCTCCACTTAGACCGACAAGCAAAATAGTGTCCGCTTTCTTCCTTCCAAACAAAGTGCGTGACACTGCACCCGCAGTCAAGTTCATATTGGGGATCAGACAGGAAAAAAAAACCAAATTTTCAAATAGGAGAAGAGGTAGGAAAGGAAATAGGGAAACCAGAAGGTGTGACAGAAACTGACCTAACAATAGGAACAAGAAAGTGGCTAACAAGACAGTGGCAAGGGCGATGTAGAGCTCCCGAGGAGACGTCTCGATTCCCAGCTTCGCTCTAGCGAATTGGCGCAGGTGAAGCTCCAAGGTTTCTGCGATGGAAGCCATGGCTCGATTCTCTGCAGCCCAAAACAAAATCAAATAAAAGACAGAAGAGCGAGAACTTGGAAATTGTGGGGGAGATAAAACTTTTCATAATTTCAATCTCTACTCATAGAACCGGGATCTGGAATCCTTGTGATATTAGATTATGATTAATCATTAGAAGGATTATGATTAATCATTCCTTGTGATATTAGATTATGATTAATCATTAGAAAGATTATGATTAATCGGTATATGTAGATCACCAATTGGCTTCGTCGACGACTAGTGATCGAATCTCTGGTCCGATTGCATTGTACGATTCGAAAGCGCATCGACGAGGCACTATGAGCTGTATCAGAAATCAGAGGTTTGTTATACACATAGCACAAATCCTAGCTGTGAGGCTTCGTCCATGATCAAACTGATGATGGTTCTCTCGTCAATCCCTCTTCTAAAGACTCGGCTTACACGACATCCTCGAGTTGGAGAAGGCTTGAATTGACAGAGAATGAGTGACGTTACCAGGTTGATTAACATCTGGATCACATACTAGCTTATCAATGAGATTGGATATGAGCGACAGTAGCATTCCAATGAAGATAATAACAAACCATATGAATCACACACCCGATGTGCTTGATTATTCAGCTGATTATAGCATCTATCCAATCAAGATCCTCAACTGCTCTCTATCAATGCCCAACATGGAAGAGACATACGACCATAAACCACCAAAATGCACGTCATCGGCGAATGGTTGTCCATCATCACAATGATGCTCTTGGTTTCATCATCACAGCAATTTAGACTGCTTTCTAAACACTCACGCATCAACAAGTCACGTGCCACCTTAGCATCAGATGTTGCAATGCTCAGCAAATCATGAAAAAATCTAGGGTGCTTTGTAGTAAACACTCATTACACATCCACACATTACAAGAACATATATTGGTTGCTGTGAAAAGCGGTTCAGGATTTAGGGCTTAGGGTTTCTTGGGAATAACCGATGCTTCGGATTTAGGGTTTAGGGCTTACAAGCATAAGCTCTACATGGCCGACAATACCATGAATAAAATCCAAATCTGTAAGTAAATCACCCTCCTTTGGCTCTCCCCTTCTTCATCTTTCAGAAAACAGAGTGGCCTTCTTTGAACTCGAAGTGGCTAACAATTTGGAGCCTTTTGAAAAATGACTGTATTCTTAATTATCAAATGGTATCCCCAGGTTTGGCAGCACGGGGGGTATAGAGGTTTTATTTTGATTCTGTGAATTTAATTAAGGCTCCATCCAGTCTTCATATATCTCCAGGCTTATATCTTTGATCCCCCCTTTCTGATTCTCGCCATTGGTCACACCCTCAGCTTCAGAGATCCTAAATCCAACAAATGGATCAAAGATGATTAAAAACAACCACACGGTCAAATTCAAACTGAATATGGTGCATAATGGAGAGCCAGGGAGTGCTTGTTACTCTTGTGATGATTTGATGCATTATAAATTAACGGATAGGGCTTAGGGATTAGAGTTTAGGGCAAGCATTTTCAAATGAGAGCAAGTAGACAGCACACAGATAAGACACAACTAATTTGAATCATTAGAAAGAGGATATGGACCCTCCAGTATTCATACCCTTGGTTGTCGTTCTCTGTCATATTACTAGACTTGGAGTAAAATTTGCTGAAATCTTCTGCCAATTCTTCCCCTTCTTCTATTGGGGGATCATAGGCATGAAGAAGCCTTCTCCATTTGCGGATCTGCCCATCCCAGCTGCGCTTGCTGCATACTTGCTTTGGGTTGGGTGTCTGTGGATCCGACCTTTTACGATTTTGCCTAACACCCCAAAATATGCACAATAATGGATGAGCATTATGACTTAACTTAAACCCACTAGATTATGGCACAACACACCAGATTGTGAATCACCTTACTGGATCTTGTTGTTGCAAAGAAAATGTATATACACACTATATGAAACATCATCATTTCAATGGAAAAACAACCAAATGCCCTTAGCATCTTCACTACCATCAAGGTGTGCCAATAAACCTGGAGTTTTATAAATCCACAAGCTTTTATGGTTACAAAGGAAAGGGACACATGACGACTTCTATGATGCCTTCCATCACAGTCAAATAGGAGTGTCGTGGTAACACTTGTGTTTTATGAAGACAATTCTAATATCGTTATCAGTAGCATACAACAACAGGGCTTCATACACAATCAGTACAACAGATTCAGTGGCCTATCAAATTTAAAACCATATCTACAAGCCCAAAGAGTTACATAAAATTTTCAATGCTATGCAACATTACCTTGAAATGAGATCACAATAGCGTTCATATCCAAGAGTGTTCTTCCCGAAGTCAATCTGGCGTTGCCTCTGCCCTAAGCGATGTGCATCCTCTTCCTGGGCTTGTTTTTTAACGACTGAAACATGATAAAATCATACCAGACAATAATGTTAGGTTACCACAACCCAAAGAAGGGACGCAGAAAAAAAAACAGTGGATTTGACTGCTATAACCATACAATCACCTGGAGTGGATCGTATGTGAAATTTGTTTGTAACATCAACAAAAGTAGTAGGAATGTCCTTTGACCTCGGAGTTGGCTTCTTTTCGGAATATTCAGATCTGTTGGTATCTCCTGTTAAGGTCTCTTGAGAGCCAACAGAGAGTTTCAGTTCATCGCAATTAGCTTTGCAATCTCCAGTGTTGCTAGTTTCTAACTTCGTGCATTTCAAGAATTCATTTTCATTGGCACTCTTATTGATCCGTTGTTTGAGTGTATCATTTCTAAATGGCTTGCTTTCAGACAGCGCAGGCATGTCATTCGAAGAAAATGTCCCATTACTGTTGATACTCGTCTTTATTTGGAAACCGATGTCTTCTGTTGAGATAGGTTCACAAAAACCAGAACAGAAGAGAGCTCCGTTAGACGGGGCGGTCAACTCCAGATCCTGATCCATGGGGGAGGAAGTATCGAGATTCGAGTGATCTAAGCTAGTATTTAACTGGTTTTTCGAATTACACTGAATAGAAGAAGCTTTCATTCCTCTTCTCCCTGCCCACATAGAAGAAGCTCTGTGATTGATTCTCTTATCTGCATAGGCTTCTGAAGAATCTATCTTCTCAAAACATGTGCCTCGCGTTCTGGTTCTTCGGCTTGCATACACATCAAGGGATCTGCTGTCTCTACGTCTTTTTGTCCCATTGTAGGAATCAGCTTCGATCCCATAACGTCTTTTTCTATGTGTTCCTCTACAGAATTCTTTGTCCTTAGTGCATTTCAAGCATTGTGATTCCACGTACACTCCTGAACGCCTGCATCTAGACTTGTCACATTCTCTGCTTAGATGAAGACCGTCTCTATCTCGTTGATCGTAAAAACTGGTCCTTCTTCCTGCAAATTTCATTGATTCAGAAGAAACGTCCTGGCTTCTTGGTGCATAGCATCGAGAGGAAGGTCGAGAATAAGGCATACTTCTAATGCGGCTGGAAAGTTCCGATCTTGGAGAGTTGGACCGATGCTCCGCCCTTCGAACGGAGCTTTCAAAATAAACTAATCTGCCAGAACTGTGGCTTCCTTTACGGAGGGCTTCTGCATCATGGCACCGAGTCTGTGCCTGCAGAGCGAGTTCGTCATGCCCGTGGCTGGGAGGCAGATCTCGGGATGGAACGGCTGGAGATGGAGCTTCTTCGGTCGCGTCTCCGTCCTCATCGGCGTCGTCATCGCTAAGAGCCCGGGACCAACGAGCAGGCAAAGGCTCCAATGGAGGAAACGGAAGAACTTCGGAGCCGGACGGAAGATTCATGATGGCAGACGAAGCAGAGAGGGCGGGATCGAGGTCGGCGAGGAGCGGAAGATGGGAGCAGACGGTCCAAAATTTTAGGGTTTGCAGGTTTCTGGGCGGCGCACAGGCGGAGAAGGGAGGAAGGAAGGAAGGAGAAGAGCGCGCGAGATTCGAATTTCATTTTGGCGGGAAGCCCTGTTCCAAAAAGCTCAGGTTAGGGTTAGGGTTTAGGGTTTAAGGCTTAAGGTTTTAGGGTTTAGGGTTTAGGGTTTAAGGATTAAGATTTTAGGGTTTAGGGCTTTAGATTTTAGGGTTTAGGGCTTTACATTTTAGGTTTTAGGTTTTAGGGTTTAGGGTTTACGGATTAAGATTTTAGGGTTTAGGGTTTAAGGCTGAAGGTTTTAGGGTTTAGGGTTTTAGGTTTTAGGGTTTAGGGTTTAGGGTTTAGGGTTTAAGGATTAAGATTTTAGGGTTTAGGGTTTAAGGCTGAAGGTTTTAGGGTTTCGGGTTTAATGCTGAAGGTTTTAAGGTTTAGGGTTTAGGGTTTAAGGTTTAAGGTTTTAAGGTTTATGGTTTAAGGCTTAAGGTGTTAGGGTTTAGGGTTTAAGGCTTATTTATATCATGATTACTAGTACAAAAGGCTTATGTGTGAAATCGAACCTATAACTTATGACTGCATAGGCTCAAGTCTTATCTATCATACTACCTTGTTTCAATCAATAAGTATTATATTTTAGTGTTCGATAATATATTAAAGAATTACCATATTAACGTTAAAAAACAACTTGCGACGTCAGTTAATATCGCAGGTCGTTTGAGCCACTACGTGGCATTCATGCATGGAAGCCACGTGGCGAGCATGCATGAGGTTAGAAACAGTCGTCGACGAGCTCCGGCCGTGACAGTTTGAACCGGAATGGTTCAATACTGAG